>CM044017.1:1760173-1780173 GCA_024085815.1 Flaveria linearis | reverse complement strand
ATGATGATGATGGTGGTGATGATGATGATGATGATGATTGATGATGATGATGATGATGATGATGAGATGATGTGATGGTGGTGATTGATGATGATGATGATGATGATGATGATGATGATGATGATGATGATGATGATGATGATGATGATGGATGATATGATGATGATGATGAGATGATGATGATGATGATGATGATGAGGATGATGATGATGATTGATGATGATGATGATGATGATGATGATGCATGATGATGATGATGATGATGATGATGATGATGATGATGATGATGATGATGATGATGATGATGATGATGATGATGATTGATGTGATGATGATGATGATGATGATGATGATGTGATGATATGATGATGATGATGATGATGATGATGATGATGATGATGATGATGATGATGATGATGATGATGATGATGATGATGATGATGTGATGAGATGATGATGATGATGATGATGATGATGATGATGATGATGATGATGTGATGATGATGTGATGATGATGATGATGATGATGATGATGATGATGATGATGATGGATGATGATGATGATTGATGATGTGATGATGATGATGATGATATGATGATGAGGGATGATGATGATGATGATGATGATGATGATGATGATGATGATGATGATGATGATGATGATGATGGATGATGATGATGATGATGATGGTGATGATGTGATGATGATGGATGATGATGATGCAGGATGATGATGATGATGATGATGATGATGATGATGATGATGATGATGATGATGATGATGATGATGATGATGCTGATGATGATGATGATGATGATGATGATGATGATGATGTGATGATGATGATGATTGATGATGATGATGATGATGATGAGTGATGATGATGGGGATGATGATGTGATGATGATGATGATGATGATGATGATGATGATGATGATGATGATGATGATGATGATGATCTGATGATGATGATGATGATGATGATGTGATGATGATGATGATGCTGATGCTGATGATGATGATGTGATGATGATGATGATGATGAGATGATGATGATGATGATGGATGATGATGATGATGATGATGTGATGATGATGATGATTGATGATGATGATGATGTGATGATGATGATGATGATGATGATGATGATGATGATGTGATGATGATGATGATGATGATGATGGATGATGATGATGATGATGATGATGATGATGATGATGATGATGATGATGTGATGATGTGAGATGATGATGATGATGATGATGATGAGATGATGATGATGAGCTGATGATGATGATGATGATGATGATGATGATGATGATGATGATGCTGATGATGATGATGCTGATGATGATGATGATGATGATGATGATGATGATGATGATGATGATGATGATGATGATGATGAGATGATGATGATGATGATGATGATGATGATGATGATGATGATGATGATGATGATGATGATGATGATGATGATGATGATGATGATGATGTGATGATGATTGATGATGATGATGATGATGATGATGATGATGATGATGATGATGATGATGATGATGATGCTGATGATGATGATGATGATGATGATGATGATGATGATGATGATGATGATGATGATGATGATGATGATGATGATGATGATGCTGGGATGATGATGATGATGATGATGATGATGATGATGATGATGATGATGATGATGTATGATGATGGATGATGATGATGAGATGATGATGATGATGATGGATGATGATGATGATGAGATGATGATGATGATGATGATGATGATGATGATGATGATGATGATGAGGATGATGATGATGATGATGATGATGATGATGATGATGATGATGATGATGATGATGATGATGATGAGATGATGTGATGATGATGATGATGATGATGATGATGATGATGATGATGATGATGATGATGATGCTGATGAATTGATGATGATGATGATGATGATGATGATGATGATGATGATGATGCTGATGATGATGATGATTGATGATGATGATGATGATGATGATGATGATGATGATGATGATGATGATGATGATGATGATGATGGGATGATGATGATTGATGATGGATGATGATGATGATGATGATGATGATGAGTTGATGATGATGATGATGATGATGATGATGATGATGATGATGATGATGATGATGATGATGATGATGATGATGATGATGTGATGATGATGATGATGATGATGATGATGATGATGATGATGATGATGAGATGATGATGATGATGATTGATGATGATGATGATGATGATGATGATGATGAGATTGATGATGATGATGTGATGATGATGATGATGATGATGATGATGAGATGATGATGATGATTGATGATGATGATGATGATGATGATGATGGATGATGATGATGGATTGATGATGATGATGATGATGCTGATATGATGCTGATGATGTGATGATGATGATGATGATGAGATGATGATGAGATGATGATGATGATGATGATGATGATGATGATGATGATGATGATGATGATGATGATGATGATGATGATGATGATGATGATGATGATGATATGAGGATGATGATGATGATGATGATGATGATGATGATGATTGCTGAGATGATGATGATGATGATGATGATGATGATGATGATGATGATGATGATGATGTGATGATGATGATAAAATAGTATACTTAAGTGTTTAAGTATAATAATAAACAAACAAACAAACAAATACACCCAGTATATCTCATTCAAGAGCAGGGTCTGGGGGTAGGTGGTGTCGAGTCTTTCTATCTTGGTAGGTAGAGAGACCGCTTACAAAGAGACGCCCAACTCGATAATAAAAACAATAACTATAGCAAGGCAGCATATTATATATCATACAATACACAGCACACAACATACAACTATATATCACCTAGAGATTTAGAAAATGAATATTGCATACATCAGAGAAGCAGCAAGTTTCATCTATAAAGGGCAGATGTAGACTACATAGACTACTTAAATCAAAAAGTATTAAGTTATAAAAATATAAATAATAAATATATATTTTAATATAATTCAAAATATTATAAATAAGATACTACTTAATGTAAATATATACTAAATAATATATTAATTAGGAAAAATTTATAAATATGAGTAAATTAGGAACTATTGTATATAACACTTATACCTTATATTTAAAAAGTTATAGATGTATTAAATTTTGAATAAATTACAAATGTGCTCATAAAATGATTTATAAAATAGTATAAATAATATAGATACATATTATTATTATTATTATTATTTTTATTATTATTATTATTATTATTATTATTATTATATTATTATTATTATTACTACTACTACTACTACTACTACTACTAACACTATTATTATATTATTATAAAAATATTTAGTAATCATATAATTAAGTATTCAAATAAATACTTATTAAATAAATTTAATGTAATTTATAGTTTTATAAATTATATAATATATAATGTAATAAATTAAATAATCTTAATAGTATGTATTAATTAGAATAAGTTTATTAAATGACGGGTACAAATTAATGATTGCATAAAACACTTGTACCTAATACTTAAAAAGTTGTATAGGGTGTTTTAATTTTTTTATAAAATTACAATTATGTCCTAAAGTTTTATTTTATATAGTAGTATAGATGAGAGATAAATTGAAAAGAAATAACTTTAAATAAGGAGTGACGTATCCGTTACGTTTTATAACAAATTATCTTCTTCTTTATAACATATTTTTTAAATCGTCTAATTCACTTAATAGGTATAAAGTTTACGCATTTCATAAATTCTCTATGGATATGATATTACTTACTTGTACTAATATAAGTAATTAATACTTTATAATTAACTTGTTTTTTATTGACCATGACAACACGATAAAATTCTTGTATGTGATTTTGTGTATCAAACAACCAAGGTTGCCTTGGTATTTATATATACTAAAAATGTGAATCAAAATAGTTCAAAAAACTAAAAACAAAAATTACATGAAATGAAACATCTTTAATGTATTTTAATAGGTTTTTGAATCCAGACTTGAAACTGAAGAACTGGATTATTTCAATTGTTGTTTTCATAAAAAACTGTTATATTTGTTGATTGACTTGCATACATCGAAACAAGCGCTAGTTAACACCACTCGTGGGCAGGGCATACTGACGCTCCACACGTACGTTTGCGCCATTCAGGCTCGCCAAGTTGTCCACCCCGCACCACACGTAGCTAAGCTGCCTACATGTGCCAGCTACTAGATGATCCGCCCGGCCAAGCGTGCTGCACGTAGTCCCACTCCGGACACACTCCAACTATAAGGGTGATCCGCCCAAGCATACACAACGTAGGCCCGTGCAACCATGGCCCACTAGACACCCGTACCACACAAGTGCCACCCATTTCTTGCTTTGTAATTCAAAGATACAAAGCAGCTCTTGAGCGATATGATGCGAGTTTGTGAAGTGCAAGTGTTGCGTCATATTACGTCCATCGCCCATATCGTTTGTGTAAATTAAGACAAGTGTGCCTCCTATGTAAGAAAACAATAAGGAAGGATCCGCCCAAGCAAGTGCCACACCACTTCTCATGCCGTAGTTCAAAGATACAAAAACAGCTCCTCAAAGAATGCGAGTTCGAAATGCAAGTGCGCTATCAAAGCACCACATTATGTTTATCACTCACGCCAGGTAGGTGTATATAATTTTAGGGTTCATGATCTCCCCATACTTGATTGTGTGTCCTAAAGGAAACAATAAAAAAGGAAGCAGACTTATTTATATACCACTCTAGTTTTAATCCCTCTTCTTATGTGTGACAAGTGGGACAAGTTTTCACTTCTTTCATATTTTACTTTGATGACTTTTTCATATCTTTACCGGTTTAAAAACGTAACTTTGTTTGCTAATATTTTATTTATTTTAAATCCATTTTGAACTCGGTATGGTTCATTGCAAAGCTCTCACTTTGCACAATGCATCCTGAAAATTAAATAACTTAAGTTAAATTTAATTATGTATGTTTAAAATAAGAAAAAACTCATTATCCTAATAATATGAAAAACACATTTTCAATAATTCTCCAAAATTTCCAACAAGTAGCATCCATCCAAATGTACGTCGAATAAGCATAGCCGAGAGGATAATGTGAATTTTATATAACCACATGCTAACATTTTTCTACGTGTGGCTATGGATTAATTGACACATTTCTTAATTACCACAAATTTGACAAGGGTCTAGAAATAGTGATACCCTCAAGTGCATCAAGCAATATATCAAATTATTTATTTTTTGGTGACCATTGATCCCTAGTCTAGTTGTTTAAATTAATATACTTATGACATGTAAATATAAAGGAGGTTATGGGTTAAAGTCTCACTCTAAGTAATATGTTCAGAGTTGAGCCAGTGAGTATTCTCAGCAATAGGTTTCCTTCTGAGAGGGTTGGGGTTGCGTTCTAGGCTGGGACACGAATAGATGGGCCTGATTCTTATAACACCCATCCTCCGAAGCAGAGTCGCACATTTGTCGTTCAAAATATATATAACCAAAATTTTATAAAAAACCAAAAGAACTAGTTTTAGCCACTTAGTTTCCTTTATAGTATCAAGAATTTTATTTGTAAGGGTATTATAATAATTTTGTGATGTTAATTTAGTTACTTTTTTACATGAAAATTCAAAGCAATTAAAATTTGTTAATAATTTGACTGTAGTGTGTGTTCATAAGTAAAAATAATGTGCATATATGCTTATGTGCATCTATGCATTCATGTGAATGTGCATCTATGCATATAATTCAATACAAAACAAGCTTTGAAGTGTACTTTTTTAAATATGAAACAACCTAAATTGGAAAGTAAAAACATAAATGGACAACTTCATAATGGGAATCAAAACCTAAATGGTGTATAAGGCTTTTGATAAAAATAATGATAATTTTATGGGTAAAGAAATACTATGAACAAATGGACTTAGAGAAAACTAGTCGATTTACAGTAAACCTCCACAACAATAACAATGATTAACGATAGTTCTTGTGACCACAATCGATGACTGAATGATAAGATTCACATATCTTTGTTGTTTAATTAATTGAGGTTGTTTTCACTGAATTATGACTTTCTAGTGTCTTTTGTCAGTAGAGGGTGTTAGGGTGGAACAAAATCAAAAGTGGGTGCCGATGATGAAATCAAGACCGGAAGTGGTAGGCGTGTATGTTTTCATTAACTAATATTAACGTCTAAATATTGTCATTTTATGATACAATTTTTGAGTCTTATTTATATGACTTGGACAAAAAATAACAGTTGATCCTTTTGTAACATCGATGTCGGTTTGAATAACTTTGTTTGTAACAACGATGACGGGTATGTTATTCATATATATGTTTCACGAATTTTGAGTGTGTCAAACATATCTAGACATTAAAATATAAATTATAAACATCAGTTTTATAAAAATAAAATAGAATCCAATACGAACATCTAAAGTAGATACATATACTATGAAAAATATTTATTTTGTTTTCTTAAAGAACCGAGATCAAAACACATGCAAGTGTAGGGTAAAAACATCAAAATACCCCTCACAATTTCATAAATTATTATAAAAGAAAAAAAGACAGATAAAATATGTGTTTAGAAATGTTCTTTTAGTTATTTACAAAAAGTTGGTTCATTTAAAAAAAATAAAAATAGAAATATGTGATTAAAAATGATTCTATTGATTTTTTATAATTTTTTAGTTTTCATTTGAAAGTCTCTCTCTCTCTCTATATATATATATATATATATATATTATATATATATATATATATATTATTTATTTATTTATTCTGGTGAGTATAGGTCAACCATCTGCGTGCGTTGCATATAATATAGGTTACTCATTCGTCCCGTAATAGACTTATCAGGAGATGGTTATAGCTCACAGGCTCACAGTTAGCACCATGCATGAAGCACAAACACTCTAGCTATTACTAGACTTTCCTTAATCCTTGAAGTTCTTCTAAATTAGAAAACATAAGTACCAAGTACCCTAAAGCGTATCAACATAAATTTGCCATCCACAATCTTCAGATATTTTACGCATCTATTATTATATCAAAACATATGTAGTACAACAAGGAGGTCAATAAAACTCTCATCACTTCTAGAAAACAATGGTTTTTGCTACGTAAAATTTGCTACGCACTTTTTTCTGTCGCAAATTGCTATGCATTTATGACAAATTTGCAACGAAATAAATGCTAACGTATTTTCCTATGAAATTGCTACACATAAAAAAAACCCTAATTTTTCTTACAAAATTTTGTCACATGTATGATATATGTATGATATATGTATGATATGTACCTTATGAACTGATTGAACCTAGCTTCTTGACTTAAGTTTGGAATAAAGGAATAAGAAGGCATCCGTGTGGTGAGCTTGTTGCTAGGCCTGGCCAGTCTAACAACAATCAAAGGCACGCGAATGGGTTCTTAGGGATGTTGTTTTAAACTTAAGGATGGAAATGGGTATTGTGTGAATAGGGTTAGGCCCTAGAGATAGTAGAATCATAAGCATCAGTGTATATGCTATAGATTACGTACATGGTACTAACGTAAAGGTTAATTGTCACAGTCTTAGGTCATGGCTGGTAACGATCACGTGATCAATATAGAGAATCACGAGACCCATCCCGATGATGCAACACGGGAAATGGTCAAGGAGGAGGTTGGCAAGGCTTTTGAGGCTTTATTGCCGGGCTACATCGAGGATGTACGCAAAGATCTACGGGATCTCATTCAACAAGAGTTTGTGGCTCTGAAGGCTGACAAAGAAACCGAAAGGCCAACAAAGAAAGTGACCTATAAGGAGTTTGTTGCATGCAACCCTACACGTTCAAGGGTGAGGTCGATCCACTACTTAGTCAAAGGTGGATCAAAGATATGGAAAGTGCCTTTGAAACCTCACACTGTGAAGAATCTGATGAAGTGAGGTTTGCTGCAAGCCAACTCCGGGAACGAGCTAAAGACTGGTGGGAATTGCAACGGGATGAGAAGGGGCGGGAAGGTATCAAAAGTATGACTTGGGAAGAATTTAAGAAGTTGTTCACAAAGCGGTTTTGCCCACAAGCCGCTATCAACCGAATAGCAGAAGAATTCCTACAGTTACGACAAAAAGATGAAAGTATTGATACCATCACGGCCATCTTCTACGACAAAGCCAAGTTTTGCACAGTTGCTCCAGGATGAAAGAATGTGGATTAACCATACTATGGCATGTTGAGTGCCAAGTATCGAGAGTTTCTTACACCGTCCAAATGTGAAACTCTAGCAGAGCTTATCGATTGTGCTAGGGATCGAGAAGCGGAATTGAAAAGGCAAGTTGATCGTGGGGAGAAGCGTGCGGCGGAAACGGAGACGGGTTCGTCTAAGAAAGCCAAGATTTCATCTTCACCAAACAAGTCTGGGAACGACAAAGACTCCAAACATTGCAAGATTTGTAAAAAGAAGCATGGGGGAGTTTGTAGATACGGATCTAAAAATTGCTTCAAGTGTGGAAAGTCGGGTCATTCGACATCTCAATGCACAAGCCCGTTAAGTGTGTGCTACAACTGTTACAAACCGGGCCACAAAAAGAGCGAATGTCCGGAACTAAAGAAGGATGGTACAAGTCAATCCTCGGTTGCTCAAGGTTCGAGGAAAAAGGGTGATGGAGGAAAAGCTAAGGCGAGAACTTTCTTGATTACGGCTGAAGAAGCCAAATCTATAGCCGACGTTGTGACGGGTACTTTCTCGTCAACTCACTACCTGCTTATGTGCTATTTGACTCGGGTGCTAATAGATCGTTTGTTTCGGTTAAATTTGCGAGTCATTTTTCCATGGTGTTAGACAACTTACCTAGTCCTTTAGAGATTGAGGTAGCGGATTCAAAAACGTTCTTAGTGTTCAACGTTTATCGAAATTGCATACTTACCATCGAAGGTGAGGATTATTCGGTCGACTTAATACCCATGACACTCGGGGAGTTTGATGTAGTAATTGGTATGGATTGGCTTTCCATGTACCACGCCAATATAGTTTGCAATCGCAAGTGCATTCAACTGGTATCTCCGAGTGGTTATGAGGTAATAATCCAAGGTGCAAAACGCGGTGGCGTAGCTTTATGTTCTTTGGTTAAAGCAATGAAATACATGAGCCATGGAGGACAATCGTTCTTGGCCTATGTAATAGACACGGAAACGAAAGTTCAAGTGTTGGAAGATATTCCGGTTGTTCGGGATTTTCCAGATGTCTTTCCGGAGGATTTGCCGGGAGTCCCACCGGAACGGGAGGTCGAGTTTCGAATCGACCTAACCCCGGGAGCTAAACCCATTGCAAAGGCTCCTATCGTTTGGCGCCATCGGAGCTCCAAGAGTTAATGACACAATTGCAAGATCTTTAGACAAAGGGTTCATACGTCCGAGTACTTCGCCATGGGGAGCACCGGTTCTTTTCGTGAAAAAGAAGGATGGAAGTCTTCGGATGTGTATCGACTATAGAGAGTTGAACAAGGGTGACGGTTAAGAACCGTTACCCATTGCCTAGGATTGATGACCTATTCGATCAGTTGCAAGGTGCATCGTGGTTTTCGAAAATTGACTTACGGTCGGGTTATCATCAGTTGAAGGTAAGGGAAGAAGACATCCCCAAGACGGCATTTCGTACTAGATACGGGCATTATGAGTTCCTTGTGATGTCTTTCGGGTTGACAAACGCACCGGCGGCATTCATGGATTTGATGAATAGGGTGTGCCGACCCATGTTAGACCGATCTGTCATTGTATTCATAGATGATATCCTTATTTATTCTAAAAATGAGGGTGATCATGCTTGTCACTTGCGTGAAGTTCTCGAAACGCTTCGTCGGGAGAAATTGTTCGCAAAATTCTCCAAGTGTGCCTTTTGGTTGCGAGAGGTACAATTCTTGGGTCATGTGGTAAACTCGGAGGGTATACACGTAAACCCACAAAGATTCACGCGGTGACCAAATGGAGTCCACCCAAGACTCCCACGGAGATTAGAAGCTTTCTTGGGTTAGCCGGATATTATCGGAGATTCATTCAAGACTTTGCTAAGATTGCTTCCCCTTTAACCAAGCTTACCAAGAAAGAGGTGAAGTTCCTATGGGGTGAAGAGCAAGAGAAAGCCTTTCAAGAGTTAAAGTCGAAATTGACTCAAGCTCCGGTTTTGTCTTTACCCGAGGGAACCGACGATTTTGTGGTATACTCGGATGCTTCCTACTCCGGTTTGGGTTGTGTTCTAATGCAAAGGGGCAAGGTGATTGCTTATGCCTCGAGACAACTGAAAGTGCATGAAAGGAACTACCCAACCCATGATCTTGAACTAGCCGCGGTGGTATTCGCGTTAAAGATTTGGAGGCATTATCTATATGGTGTAAAGTGTACGATTTACACGGACCATAAGAGTTTAAAGTACTTCTTTACGCAAAAGGAGTTAAACATGAGACAAAGGCGGTGGATGGAATTGCTAAAGGATTATGATTGTGAAATCCTATATCATCCGGGAAAGGCCAATGTCGTGGCTGACGCCTTGAGTCGAAAGGAGGATCATACTCCTATCAAAATAACCGCAATGAAGATAACCGTTATATCCGAAGTGGTTGAACGAATCAAGGAAGCACAAACTGAAGCGCTAAAGGAAGAAAATTTGAAGAAAAATCGAATCAAAGGTCAAACTCAAAACTTGGAAGATGATAGTCAAGGATTGAAAACAAGATGGGGTCGGGTTTGGATACCACCTACTTGTACCTTGAAGAATGATCTATTGGATGAAGCCCATAAATCCAAGTATTCAATTCACCCGGGAGCGACTAAGATGTATAGAGACCTTCGGGTTAACTATTGGTGGCCGGGCATGAAACGCGATATTGTCAAATACGTGGAGAAATGCTTAACTTGTTTGCAAGTGAAGGCGGAACATCAAAAACCTCATGGTGAATTGCAACCGTTGGATATTCCGGAATGGAAATGGGAAAAGATAACAATGGATTTGATTACTAAACTTCCAAGAACGAAGAAAGGGTACGATGCGATATGGGTTGTTGTCGATCGATTGACCAAGAGCGCTCATTTCCTTCCTATTCGTGAGACTTACAATTCGGAGAAAATGGCGGAGATTTACGTGAACGAAATAGTGTCACGACACGGGGTGCCCGTGTCGATTGTGTCCGATAGAGACACACGGTTTACTTCCAAGTTTTGGAGGAAATTTCAAGCGGAGATGGGGACAAAGCTATTGCTAAGCACGTCATACCATCCCCAAACCGACGGACAAAGTGAAAGAACCATTCAAACATTAGAAGATATGCTACGAGCGTGTGTTCTTGACTTTGGGGGTAGTTGGGATGAGTATTTGCCTTTGGCGGAATTTTCTTACAATAATAGCTACCACTCCACCATTGAGATGCCTCCGTATGAAGCTTTATATGGAAGAAAATGCCGAACTCCCATTTGTTGGGGAGAAATTGGTCCACGGGAACTCGGGGCCACGATACGATAATGAATACGGATGAAAAGATTAGGCAAATCCGTGCTCGCATGAAGGCGGCGCAAGACCGTCAGAAAGCTTACGCGGATAAGCGTAGACGACCCATCGAGTTTGAGGTGGGTGATTTGGTTTTGTTAAAGGTTTCCCCATGGAAGGGTATTATACGATTCCGGAAGCGGGGAAAGTTGAGTCCGAGGTTTATCGGGCCATTTAAAATCATCGCACGTGTAGGTAAAGTGCTTATCGGCTGGAATTGCCGGAAGAGCTTCAAGGAATTCACAACACATTCCATGTATCTTACTTGAGGAAGTGTTTGGCTGACGGGTCGGCCTATGTTCCGTACGAGGATTTGGAAGTTGATGACAGATTGAACTATATCGAGAAGCCGGTGGCTATCTTGGATAGAAAGGTCAAGCAACTGAGAAACAAGACACTCAATCAGGTGAAGGTGCAATGGAAGAATCGTAAGGGATCCGATGCCACTTGGGAATCGGAAGATGAAATGAGGAAGTCTTATCCTCATCTATTTGATTAGTATGTAAAGTTTCGGGGACGAAACTCTCTTTAGAGGGGGAGACTTGTAACGACCCGAATTTCGTATTATGTAATTAACATACAATTAATGTATCATGTGTTAAAACCTAACATTGTAAGATATGTTAAGGGTTAAATATTTAAGACTTAACTAGAGAATTTGCTAGTTAGTTAATAGTGGTGGAAAAATGAAAAATGATACTAGAGGGGTGGATCTTGCCAATTGATGAAACTACACATGGATATGTATGGCTTGCCATACATTGGTGAGCATTTCCCCTCACCCACGTTTACACATACAAGAGAAGAGGAGAAAAGGGTTTTGTCATCTCATTCTCAAATTTGTTGGTGATTCAAGTGCAAGACCCGAAATTGAACCCTAGAAATCATTCTTCATCTCATCAAGAGCTACAAGTAAGTGTTATTTGATGTTCTTGAGGTGTAAAAATCGCCACCCACATGATGGGTGTAGAAATTGGTGGTTTAAACATGAAACCCTAGTGTTATAGTGCTAGATGATCATGTGTATGTGTGTATTATGGTAACTAGATGTGTAATTGCTCCTTAATTGAAGATTTACATGAACCATGGAAATGGGTTTAGTTACTAGAAGGTTAAACTAAGGATTCTTCATGTAAACTAGTTGCTAGTTGTAGAATCCATGTTCATTCTTGTAGAAATGTGATTAGGTGCATAACCTTTGGTTGAAATTGATGATCACATGTGTGTTATGTGATTTGGGTGTAAAACTAGCTTGATGATGTTTAAAAGCTAGTTAATAACCAATATGTTAAGTTATGCACATAAGGTGTTTGATTAAATGCTCCAATGAGATGAAAAACATGAATGAACTACTTAATTGCAAGAAATGTGCAATGTGAAAGCCTAGATTGTAGGTTAAAGGTGATAAATGGTCAAATAGACCATATGTGTGATTAAATGAATGTTATGTGTTAAATGGGTCCTTAAAATGGTAATAGGAAGTGGTGTGGCAAGCGGATCCAAGGGAACCGGCAAGGAACACGTTTGATTGACCACTTAAACCTTCCGGACTCAAGGTAAGACATTCTTTAAATTGAGCATAACAAAGTAAAGGCATGAGTCACAATGTGTGTGACCATGTGCTCATAAGCTCAAACAAAATGAAACACGTTTAAAAGGATAAATAGTTGACTTGCACCGTATGTGAGCTTCTATGACAAATGATTCACGACGTGCGTGAACATAAAGGAAAATAACACTTAGTGTTATACCACATGGTTGTGGAACAGAACGAGTCACGACGTGCGTGACCGTCCCATGGAAAATGGGAAGAAGGACAAACCCGAATTAAAGTGATTCACATCGTGTGTGAACACTAGGGTAAAGGGTACCCTACGATTTGCAATGTGTGTGAACGTTGGGTAACGCCAAGAAAAGCGGTCGTTCGCGAAAGAATGGCAAACCGCTCATTAAAATGGGATTTGACCCTATAAGGGTCAAATTCGGTATGAAAAGGAAATTTGCGTTATGATAAGCAAATGGGATGGGTTGGGTCTAAGAACTCACCAAACATATGTAATATGTGATAATAGATCGGTTCCATGGTTGTCGGGACGGTCAAAAGCTCTAAAGAACAAACGAACCATAAATGGGATAAATAAGGAATTAAATACCAAAAAAATAGAAAAATTTGGTACAATGCCAAGAGTCGGGTTAGACTCGTTGAAACTCCGTGGGAATCTCGTATATGATAAAATATGTTAATTCTAGGTGTTTGAAACAATCGGGATCGAAAGGGGTGGCTCGGAAACGCGAAACGACCTTTAACGGGTCAAAAATATTGGTTTGGCTGCAGGTGCCACCGTAGCTTACGGTGGTACCGTAAGTTACGGTAGGCCCTGGGCGGTTTACAGCTACCGTAAGCCAGAAAGTTACCACCGTAGCAAAATGGAGGCTACCGTAACTTACGGTGGCTACCGTAAGTTACGGTAGGCCCCATTTCCAGATTTTTTCGGTTGTCGTTTTAACGCGTTCCGAGTCCGTTTTTTAAACCCCCCGTAAAGACCCGAAATGAATGTTAGAGTGTACTTACTTAGTTCCTATGAACTAATGGATGTCTAAACGTGTGTTTTCAGGTGTTACGGGACCGGAAGGCTAAAGTGATCGGCAGGGCATACATGGATCGAACGGGACTTGCATACGCGATTCTTTTGTAGAAATTAACGCGTTAACATTATTTTGAAACTTCTTATTATGTGTTATGTAAATGGATTGTTAAACCTCATTCTTGAGTGTCGGTTGACACGAAAACACATATTTTGGAAGCTAAATGTTAATAAAATTTTCTGGGACCAATTTCCGCATGTTTAATTAACTTAAACGGACTCTTTGGAGGTCGGGTGTTACAAGTTGGTATCAGAGCCAACGGTTTGAGAGATTCAAGTGCGTCGCGAACACTTGGACTCAAACTTTTGAGCTCTAGATATGAGAAATGCAAACGTTCGATCCAAGAAGCCGATCACTGAGCCTAAAGGTACAAGGTTAGTGTGCCGTTTATAAACGTAACAAGCTTGACACATGTATGATATATGTATGATATATGTATGATATGTACCTATGAACTGATTGAACCTAGCTTCTTGACTTAAGTTTGGAATAAAGGAACTAAGAAGGCATCCGTGTGGTGAGCTTGTTGCTAGGCCTGGCCAGTCTAACAACAATCAAAGGCACGCGAATGGGTTCTTAGGGATGTTGTTTTAAACTTAAGGATGGAAATGGGTATTGTGTGAATAGGGTTAGGCCCTAGAGATAGTAGAATCATAAGCATCAGTGTATATGCTATAGATTACGTACATGGTACTAACGTAAAGGTTAATTGTCACAGTCTTAGGTCATGGCTGGTAACGATCACGTGATCAATATAGAGAATCACGAGACCCATCCCGATGATGCAACACGGGAAATGGTCAAGGAGGAGGTTGGCAAGGCTTTTGAGGCTTTATTGCGGGCTACATCGAGGATGTACGCAAAGATCTACGGGATCTCATTCAACAAGAGTTTGTGGCTCTGAGGCTGACAAAGAAACCGAAAGGCCAACAAAGAAAGTGACCTATAAGGAGTTTGTTGCATGCAACCCTACAACGTTCAAGGGTGAGGTCGATCCACTACTTAGTCAAAGGTGGATCAAAGATATGGAAAGTGCCTTTGAAACCTCACACTGTGAAGAATCTGATGAAGTGAGGTTTGCTGCAAGCCAACTCCGGGAACGAGCTAAAGACTGGTGGGAATTGCAACGGGATGAGAAGGGGCGGGAAGGTATCAAAAGTATGACTTGGGAAGAATTTAAGAAGTTGTTCACAAAGCGGTTTTGCCCACAAGCCGCTATCAACGAATAGCAGAAGAATTCCTACAGTTACGACAAAAAGATGAAAGTATTGATACCATCACGGCCATCTTCTACGACAAAGCCAAGTTTTGCACAGTTGCTCCAGGATGAAAGAATGTGGATTAACCACTACTATGGCATGTTGAGTGCCAAGTATCGAGAGTTTCTTACACCGTCCAAATGTGAAACTCTAGCAGAGCTTATCGATTGTGCTAGGGATCGAGAAGCGGAATGAAAAGGCAAGTTGATCGTGGGGAGAAGCGTGCGGCGGAAACGGAGACGGGTTCGTCTAAGAAAGCCAAGATTTCATCTTCACCAAACAAGTCTGGGAACGACAAAGACTCCAAACATTGCAAGATTTGTAAAAAGAAGCATGGGGGAGTTTGTAGATACGGATCTAAAAATTGCTTCAAGTGTGGAAAGTCGGGTCATTCGACATCTCAATGCACAAGCCCGTTAAGTGTGTGCTACAACTGTTACAAACCGGGCCACAAAAAGAGCGAATGTCCGGAACTAAAGAAGGATGGTACAAGTCAATCCTCGGTTGCTCAAGGTTCGAGGAAAAAGGGTGATGGAGGAAAAGCTAAGGCGAGAACTTTCTTGATTACGGTGAAGAAGCCAAATCTATAGCCGACGTTGTGACGGGTACTTTCTCGTCAACTCACTACCTGCTTATGTGCTATTTGACTCGGGTGCTAATAGATCGTTTGTTTCGGTTAAATTTGCGAGTCATTTTTCCATGGTGTTAGACAACTTACCTAGTCCTTTAGAGATTGAGGTAGCGGATTCAAAAACGTTCTTAGTGTTCAACGTTTATCGAAATTGCATACTTACCATCGAAGGTGAGGATTATTCGGTCGACTTAATACCCATGACACTCGGGGAGTTTGATGTAGTATTGGTATGGATTGGCTTTCCATGTACCACGCCAATATAGTTTGCAATCGCAAGTGCATTCAAATGGTATCTCCGAGTGGTTATGAGGTAATAATCCAAGGTGCAAAACGCGCGGTGGCGTAGCTTTATGTTCTTTGGTTAAAGCAATGAAATACATGAGCCATGGAGGACAATCGTTCTTGGCCTATGTAATAGACACGGAAACGAAAGTTCAAGTGTTGGAAGATATTCCGGTTGTTCGGGATTTTCCAGATGTCTTTCCGGAGGATTGCCGGGAGTCCCACCGGAACGGGAGGTCGAGTTTCGAATCGACCTAACCCCGGGAGCTAAACCCATTGCAAAGGCTCCCTATCGTTTGGCGCCATCGGAGCTCCAAGAGTTAATGACACAATTGCAAGATCTTTTAGACAAAGGGTTCATACGTCCGAGTACTTCGCCATGGGAGCACCGGTTCTTTTCGTGAAAAAGAAGGATGGAAGTCTTCGGATGTGTATCGACTATAGAGAGTTGAACAAGGTGACGGTTAAGAACCGTTACCCATTGCCTAGGATTGATGACCTATTCGATCAGTTGCAAGGTGCATCGTGGTTTTCGAAAATTGACTTACGGTCGGGTTATCATCAGTTGAAGGTAAGGGAAGAAGACATCCCCAAGACGGCATTTCGTACTAGATACGGGCATTATGAGTTCCTTGTGATGTCTTTCGGGTTGACAAACGCACCGGCGGCATTCATGGATTTGATGAATAGGGTGTGCCGACCCATGTTAGACCGATCTGTCATTGTATTCATAGATGATATCCTTATTTATTCTAAAAATGAGGGTGATCATGCTTGTCACTTGCGTGAAGTTCTCGAAACGCTTCGTCGGGAGAAATTGTTCGCAAAATTCTCCAAGTGTGCCTTTTGGTTGCGAGAGGTACAATTCTTGGGTCATGTGGTAAACTCGGAGGGTATACACGTAAACCCACAAAGATTCGCGGTGACCAAATGGAGTCCACCCAAGACTCCCACGGAGATTAGAAGCTTTCTTGGGTTAGCCGGATATTATCGGAGATTCATTCAAGACTTTGCTAAGATTGCTTCCCCTTTAACCAAGCTTACCAAGAAAGAGGTGAAGTTCCTATGGGGTGAAGAGCAAGAGAAAGCCTTTCAAGAGTTAAAGTCGAAATTGACTCAAGCTCCGGTTTTGTCTTTACCCGAGGGAACCGACGATTTTGTGGTTATACTCGGATGCTTCCTACTCCGGTTTGGGTTGTGTTCTAATGCAAAGGGGCAAGGTGATTGCTTATGCCTCGAGACAACTGAAAGTGCATGAAAGGAACTACCCAACCCATGATCTTGAACTAGCCGCGGTGGTATTCGCGTTAAAGATTGGAGGCATTATCTATATGGTGTAAAGTGTACGATTTACACGGACCATAAGAGTTTAAAGTACTTCTTTACGCAAAAGGAGTTAAACATGAGACAAAGGCGGTGGATGGAATTGCTAAAGGATTATGATTGTGAAATCCTATATCATCCGGGAAAGGCCAATGTCGTGGCTGACGCCTTGAGTCGAAAGGAGGATCATACTCCTATCAAAATAACCGCAATGAAGATAACCGTTATATCCGAAGTGGTTGAACGAATCAAGGAAGCACAAACTGAAGCGCTAAAGGAAGAAAATTTGAAGAAAAATCGAATCAAAGGTCAAACTCAAAACTTGGAAGATGATAGTCAAGGATTGAAAACAAGATGGGGTCGGGTTTGGATACCACCTACTTGTACCTTGAAGAATGATCTATTGGATGAAGCCATAAATCCAAGTATTCAATTCACCGGGAGCGACTAAGATGTATAGAGACCTTCGGGTTAACTATTGGTGGCCGGGCATGAAACGTGATATTGTCAAATACGTGGGAGAAATGCTTAACTTGTTTGCAAGTGAAGGCGGAACATCAAAAACCTCATGGTGAATTGCAACCGTTGGATATTCCGGAATGGAAATGGGAAAAGATAACAATGGATTTGATTACTAAACTTCCAAGAACGAAGAAAGGGTACGATGCGATATGGGTTGTTGTCGATCGATTGACCAAGAGCGCTCATTTCCTTCCTATTCGTGAGACTTACAATTCGGAGGAAAATGGCGGAGATTTACGTGAACGAAATAGTGTCACGACACGGGGTGCCCGTGTCGATTGTGTCCGATAGAGACACACGGTTTACTTCCAAGTTTTGGAGGAAATTTCAAGCGGAGATGGGGACAAAGCTATTGCTAAGCACGTCATACCATCCCCAAACGACGGACAAAGTGAAAGAACCATTCAAACATTAGAAGATATGCTACGAGCGTGTGTTCTTGACTTTGGGGGTAGTTGGGATGAGTATTTGCCTTTGGCGGAATTTTCTTACAATAATAGCTACCACTCCACCATTGAGATGCCTCCGTATGAAGCTTTATATGGAAGAAAATGCCGAACTCCCATTTGTTGGGGAGAAATTGGTCCACGGGAACTCGCGGGCCACGATACGATAATGAATACGGATGAAAAGATTAGGCAAATCCGTGCTCGCATGAAGGCGGCGCAAGACCGTCAGAAAGCTTACGCGGATAAGCGTAGACGACCCATCGAGTTTGAGGTGGGTGATTTGGTTTTGTTAAAGGTTTCCCCATGGAAGGGTATTATACGATTCCGGAAGCGGGGAAAGTTGAGTCCGAGGTTTATCGGGCCATTTAAAATCATCGCACGTGTAGGTAAAGTGCTTATCGGCTGGAATTGCCGGAAGAGCTTCAAGGAATTCACAACACATTCCATGTATCTACTTGAGGAAGTGTTTGGCTGACGGGTGGCCTATGTTCCGTACGAGGATTTGGAAGTTGATGACAGATTGAACTATATCGAGAAGCCGGTGGCTATCTTGGATAGAAAGGTCAAGCAACTGAGAAACAAGACACTCAATCAGGTGAAGGTGCAATGGAAGAATCGTAAGGGATCCGATGCCACTTGGGAATCGGAAGATGAATGAGGAAGTCTTATCCTCATCTATTTGATTAGTATGTAAAGTTTCGGGGACGAAACTCTCTTTAGAGGGGGAGACTTGTAACGACCCGAATTTCGTATATGTAATTAACATACAATTAATGTATCATGTGTTAAAACCTAACATTGTAAGATATGTTAAGGGTTAAATATTTAAGACTTAACTAGAGAATTTGCTAGTTAGTAATAGTGGTGAAAAATGAAAAATGATACTAGAGGGGTGGATCTTGCCAATGATGATGAAACTACACATGGATATGTATGGCTTGCCATACATTTGGTGAGCATTTCCCCTCACCCACGTTTACACATACAAGAGAAGAGGAGAAAGGGTTTTTTGTATCTCATCTCAAATTTGTTGGTGATTCAAGTGCAAGACCCGAAATTGAACCTAGAAATCATTCTTCATCTCATCAAGAGCTACAAGTAAGTGTTATTTGATGTTCTTGAGGGGTAAAAATCGCCACCCACATGATGGGTGTAGAAATTGGTGGTTTAAACATGAAACCCCTAGTGTATAGTGCTAGATGATCATGTGTATGTGTGTATTATGGTAACTAGATGTGTAATTGCTCCTTAATTGAAGATTTACATGAACCATGGAAATGGGTT
>CM044017.1:1467757-1760073 GCA_024085815.1 Flaveria linearis | reverse complement strand
AGGGATCAAATGAAAACCACGTTTATAATTGAAAACCGTAAAAACCACTACTACACAATCGTATAATTCATAATTAATTTAACTTTTTAATTGTTTAAATTATATTTGAGTAAATTTTAACCTTATTTTTAAGGTTATTGTATATTTTTAATAAAAACTCCAAGTAACGTCGATGATGACGAAACGACTTACGTATACGTAACTTGTATGAGTTGCATGTACGTAACTCGTAATTGTACACTTGGTAACACGTACTTACATATATATAACCCTTACATATACGTAACTCTTAATTATATACTTTGTAACACGTACTTACATATATGTTATCCCTAGTTTTCATGGTTTTCATTTATAACTTGGTTTCAAGGGATCCCTCCCTATATATTATATGTATGTATATATATATATGTATGTATGTATGTATGTATGTATGTATGTATGTATGTATGTCTAAACAATTGTATGCATGTACATGTGTTTGTATTTTGTATGTGCTAAAGTGTGTGTGTGTATGTATACATGTTTATGTATGTATGTATGTGTATATATTATGTATGTGTGTGTTGTTGGTGTATGTGGCTTAAATATATAAACGCATAATGCTCAAATAGTTATATAATATGTGTTCTCTGCAACGAGTTATGATGTGCACATATATGTACCTAAACATATAACATACATAAGTTTGTGAATAAATATATTGATTGTACACTGAAATTCTACGAAAGATGAAGCAAATAATACAATATTTTAAACACAAAAAATGAAAAAAGAAACATATTGTATGAAATGTGTAACAAATGTGAAGCAAATTGCTACACATTTGAGACAAAAAAATTAATTACAGGTTTTGTTACAAATGCGTAGCAAATTGTTACATGTTTTCTACGCATTTCCCACAACCATATAAGATTTTTTTTTCATTTTTCATGTGCCAAATGTTTTTTTGTTCCATATATCGCAAAACTCATTATATATGAAGTACTTTTCTTTCACACAGTTATACATGTTAATATAAGTTTTAAACATGCATAATTACAACCATGTATATATGGCTTTGTGTATATGTTGAGACATATACACAAGCATACATATACCAACACTAATGAGGGAAGGAGTGGATATGGAGAAAAGCCTAGGTAATCCTAAGAAAACAGGGCCGACCGAGAATGGCATGCCCCCGTTTCCAAGTTGCTATAACCTTGTGAATATTCATCGTTTCACACCCCCACAATTAAAAACTAAATAGATGAAATAAAGAAACAGAGAAAAACTTGCACCACAAAATATAAAATGGGGAAAACTAAGTGTAACCAGGGGAAATGAAAAGCTTATATAACTACTGTATTAGTATTTACAATAGTAACATTATAGCTTATATTTTAACCCTTTGCTATAGTGTAGTTTTAGAAGTTTTATTTTGGCCCCTAATGATTGAAATGCTTTATACTAGTTCATGTTATTTTGAAAAATTCTAGGGGGAATACTTGAAAGATATAAAGGAGTTGCACGGACCAGAATTCACCGAGGATGACATTAAGGTCTGGAAGCGTGTGCAGACCAGAGGTAGTACGTCTCGTGTATTTGGGATAGGATCTACAAATATAAATTAGCTGATGACTGGCACTCCAACCTCATCTTTTAAAGTTGGACCATCTCATGATAAGGTATTATATTTTGACCTTTCGTACTATTTGATTTTAATATAACCATTTGAATAACAAGCACATATCTTAAAACATAGTACTGCACTTGTATATTATAGTTGACTTTTTCGTTGTTGACCTTTTATAATTGGACCAAACGTGTTTGTTAGAATTATTTAATTACTGGACTTAGAAATTTTAAGTTCTTCCACTTGTATAGCAAACAAAACTTTTGACAAAACCCATCTGAAGTAATCATACCAATCTGTTGCGAATATGAAGTTTGACATTTTAGTTGATTCTATGTATTTATATTTAAAATTGGTTGTATTTTGGTTGAACTATAATTGTTCTATTTCCTTAAATGTTCTGCTAATATAACCATTAATAGTCTAGCTAGGATTAGATTCACTAAACTTACCTTGATATGTTAAAAGCTAGTACATCAAATTTGTAATCCATTCTCATTTTTCATTCTTGGAGATATTGATATCTAATATCATATTGTTTAACTTGAGGTTGGAGCTAATTCTTGCTTTAATATATTTAGATGATCAAATTATTAAATTATTAACTAGTCATAACTGTTGAATCATGTTTTTATTCTACTCAAATTCAATTATGACATTTGTATATACATTTAAGTTGACCCCTTTTGTTACATTGTTAGAAGACTTAATGGGTGATCCAATTTATCTATTGTTTATTTATATATGTTTTTACTATTATTTTAGATCTTAGATTTGGAAAATCAAATTCAAGATTCTGAGACTCGATTTAAAGCTCTTGAAGCTCGGCTTCAAGCTCAACGTGAAGCTGATAGGAAAGCATTTGAGGACGCACTACAAGCTCAACGTGAAGCTGACAGAAAATGCAGGGAGGACGAGATGCAATCGACGCAAAAGAACTTTGAAGATTTTATGAAAAGTTATCAACCACATAGTAATTAGTAGTAATTGTTAGATGTTATTTTAGATACTAGTTATGAGTTACGATATTTAACTTTGGTTGTAGTGTGTGATTTTCTTTTTCTAATTTAGGTTATTTGATTTGTGGTTCTGTTGGTTTTGTTATTATTTTTTTTAGCAGGCTTGTTAATATTATTAGTATACGATATGGATTTTTCTATTTTATAAATTGTTACACTTTTAACAAATTGCGTAGCAAATGTGTCTCAAATAATGCGTCACAAGTATGTAACAAAGAGTAATTCAATGATGTGTTGCAATTGCGTTGAAAGTTTAAAATTTCAATTAAAAATATGTGTTGTCACAAATGCGTAGCAAAGTAAATATAATTAATTAAAATATAGTAAATAATAATAATTAAGGGTGTGCGTAGCAAATGTGTAACAAAATTCTAACGCCAATTTTGTGTCACAAATTCGTCGCAACACGCGTAGCAAATGCGTCACAAATGATTTTGCGACGAGGGTTTTTGCTACACAACATGTGCGTCGCAATTGCGTCGAAAATGGTTGTTTGCTACGTATAAGCTACGCAAATATGCGTAGCAAATTACCCAATTTTCTAGTATTGCATACAATACTGCACAATCAATAGTTTCTTTAATATTTATCTATAGCAATTTGTTGATAAAAAAGAAGTTTGACATGTTCATTGTTTTTTTAAATTTTCTTCTGATGACATGTCTAGAAGAAAAATGAATTTTCAAATGATAAGAAATGGTCTCCTAAAATGAAAAGTCAAATGTGGCATTTCAATATACAAATATTAAAATGATCGTTACATGCATTATAAACACGCGCGTGTATGATGTGTCAACATCACAAGTATCATCTCACATTGTTAATATATAAAAGTTATTATTTAATTTATAAGAAGCTAGTTGACACATGATCGATATTATATATACATAAAGAATACACACACTGACACACTTATATATAATAATTTGGATGGAAAAATAAAATGGTGGAAAAGATACTATAACGTGTCACGTACGGTCATCTTTTTCATCAAAGAAACACCTTCTTCTTCTTACTTGTATATTTAAAATATAACTGTTCTACTTCTAAATTTGAAACCATTGCTTTTATTTTTGGTCTAAGAACATACATGTGTTACATACCAGTGAGAGGAACAACATGAACACTATGCCACCCCTGCATGAGTGAGGAGTGAGAGATGTGTGCGTGAGGAGGAACCACATGCTAGTGAGCAATATATATTGAGAGCCGTTGTCGAACCGTAATTTAAATGCATGCTTAAAAATTAAACATTTTCCCCCCTTAAAAATCACCATAAATAATGATGGCAAGCACCGATCATCTAGCTAGTGGGAATGGATCGTGAGTGATCGAATTGTTGGAAAAGATAATTACAAAAATATGGACTTTAGTGGTTTTTTAATGATGTAATGTGTTTTTTCTTTTTCTATTTTGTTTATTTATATGCAGTAATTAATTATTTTAAAATAACGAAACACCATTGTAATAAAAATTAAAAAGGGCGGGCGAATGATTGGGTGAGGCCATGACAACTGCGAGTGGGTGAGTGAGGAGGGTGGAGGTGACGTTTGTGGTGAGAGTAAGTGATGTTTCACCGTACTCTAAATTAATTATTACACATGGTTTAATTAAAAAAGCAAGTAGTTATCCATTCGGTTCTGTAATTAACCGTCTTTTGTCTATTTCAAAGAATTAATTAACATTGTTTAAATAATGTTACACTTGAAAAATCTGGTTTTGTATCAAATAGAATAAGATCTAAACTAGTATCATAGTAGTGCCAAACTGTTTATCTACTATCCATCTTTTGATTCTAGTATTCAAATTATTATTTCCGGTTCATTTGAGTTGATTTAAATTTTATATAGTTGCAACCCCCTAAAAGATATCGAAATGCATGTATACATCTTCTTTTGTCCAATTTTAGTGCTACCTTTGATAATTAAAGTCGGTATGGGGTTAGGGGTCGGGGTAGGGTCAAAAGATCAAATGTCCACCTTCTGTAAACCCTTTAAAGCCAATTTGACTTTAACCACCTTTCATTTTCAGTATTAACTATTATAGCATGCGTCCCTCATAGTCACATATAGTATTCATTATTATTAATAAAAAAAATTAAAAGTCAGAAGCTATTGATTGCTAATAAGATCTTAACATATATTAAACAAGAATAAGAACCATGAGAACTTATTTTTTTTTCTTTTTATTATAAGCAAAGTGCCTATTGCATAGTTTCCTTTCTAAATGTTCAAGTCCTGTTGCTAAGTTTAATACAAGTTTAGAGTGTGTATACGTAAGAATCTTATTTGGCAAACTGCAGTATTATTTGCGGACTAACCACTTTGTTGGATAAGTTTTAGTTTTACTTACATTGAAAACTTTTAAACTCATAAGATTCTTATCAGTAATATGCCTAATGGCATTAATGATCGTGATATATGTTTAAATCCTTTCAAAGTACGGATGATCAAGACAGTCCCCCAGAATTGTCAAAAAATTTTGGCCCCGTACGAGTAGAGAAAAACGGGTCTCTTATTATACAAAGTGAAAAACTCATATATAAAATTTTGAACCCTGTGCAACTAGAAGAAAACAAGACTGTAGTTCGATCAATTGATCGCTCTGACCTCCTATGCTTTGATCGTTCTTTTACAGCTCCCACCACAAATCGCAAGTTTTTTGTTTGAGTTCAAAATCAGGTTTAAAAATCTAGTAATAGATAAATGATAGTGGACTAAAATAATTAGCCCAAGACATCTATGTGGATGATAGTCAAATCCGAATCAGATGAGAATAACCGAAACCCAAAACATCTATGTGGGTATGTAGTCAGGTAAGCGCGTATGAGAACTTGGATTACCTTTTTTATTACTTTCCCTAGATATCAAACGGGCGTATAAGATTATACATAACTCTAAATCTCTAGATAGTCACATAACTTTAATCATTTTGGATATACTATATGCTAGAAAGTCATCACTTACGACTTGAAATTGAAAACATAATTATCAGATAATTACTTTTAAAAAAGGTAATGTCAAATTAACACAACTACATATGTTTTTTTTATTCTCATAACTTATTAGAAACGGATCCTGATACTTTGTAAAAAAATCAGGGTGTTTTAAATATGTAAACAAAATATCATTTTGTAACAAATACAGAAATCATGTTTAGGATTGTTTACTTTAACAAACTTTATAGTACTTTTACGAACAAATATATGACAGACTGGTTGTGTATTTATTTAATATATAGTTTTTGGAATTAATTCTCGTCAAAGATTACTATTGGCCGATGCAAAAAGGCTCACATGAGCGGTGAACCTCGTTGATAGAATGAACATCTTATTCTACAATAATGGTGCATGCATGTAAGGTGCCACTAATTTAGCGTTCCATATGCTCAATCTACGTTTTGATACGATGCTTATTCAATGAACGTGCTACTTTAGGTTAAATTATTGTAACATGATTGAACTCGATTATATGTATAAAAGCGTGCTCAACGCAAAATAAAATTTATCTTGAGAACCATATAAATGGTTGTGTACAATGATCATCAGATATAGAGAGACATAATAAGATGGTTATGCATTTTTTTAATTGTCTTATGCTTTACGAATAAAGTAATGAGCATATGTGCGTATGGGTTATTATATGAATATTTCAGAGAAGAGTGTTAATAAAAAACTCATTTATCAATATGGGTGATATGAAAAATATTATTAGAATCGTTATTTATTGAAAACTTGTTTTTTTTCACTCATATTCTTATTTGATAAAACAATTTTTTTTCTTATAAAAGTAATAAAGAAAAGGTTAAATAAAATTAAAAATAAACATTTTTAATAGACGACATTTTGAAACTATTATTAATATATATTTTGGTTTTTCCGTCGGAAATTCGTGGCGAATGAAATTGACTGTCGTTGCTTATTTAAAATAAATTAAATCCCTGATTTCACAAGCCAAAATCTTTTTAATGAAAGAATATATGTGGGCTGAAGAGACCATTGGGCCAAAAGACTAGGCTGGATCAAGGTTCGGCTCATGTCAATTTTGTTATAATAGCTAATCCAATTCTGATCCAAAAAGGAAACCAGCTAAACAAATAAAGTCATTGACCAACTTGAGCATTGGCGAAGCTTAATTGGGGCCAGGGGGGGGCCCCTCTTTTTTTCGTCAGTAGTGTAAATTTTTAGCTCGATAGTGTAAATTTTCGGTCCGGTAGTGTAAATTTTTTAATAAATATAGAGTCCGCCCCCCCTAAAATAGTTTACTTTCGCCCCCGCCCCCCCAACCTTTGGCTCAAGCTCCGCCGCTGAACTTGAGTACATATCATATCCTCATCCACTATCATCGACTAAATGATTAGGTCGTCTGTTTTTTTATTAACACCAAATTTATAATTCTATTTTGAAGGATATGTGTTATTTTAATTGAACCCACCAATATATTTTCTAGCTGAAACCACACCTCCAACCCTCTCAAAAAGAAAGTCATAAATTTAAAAACCTACTGGTGCAACCCTAATCATTTTTGCTTAAACTAGGACTCGACCCAAGACTGTTGAATAATTGTATCATCAATAGACTGTAAATGGTACATCAGTTGTGAATAAGTGTGTGTGATGATACAAGTTGTTGGAAAATTCTAATAGTTCGTTAGTGGTCAATTGCGTTAGTGTCGGAGGCGGAAGGTGGATATTATGGATGTGGGTGTTCTTGAGGTGTATGGTGGTGGTTATCGAGGTCTCAAACTAGCAGGTGCGAGATCAAGAGATATAGGGTATGCGAAAGAGATAACCGAAGTGAACAAGAGCCTTACCTTTAGTGGTTGAGGGTGTTACATGATGAGGGATGTCTTACTTTTAGTTTTAAGCTCACATTCTTATTCACTACACCTATAGTATGTTACATGGTTAACAACTTATACAAATTCTATTAACATGCTGAACACTTTTATTTTATTAAATCAGCTCAACTCGTCTAAAAAGACTTGAAAAACAAAAGAACATTTTTAATCTGTTAAAAGCTTTAAATATTTTGTTTAGTAGTAGATCATTACAATATTTATAAGTACATGATTTTGGTAAACAATATATTTTTATAGCATTGTGAGCGTAAGTTTTGAATCACATTTGGTGAAGATGTTCAACAGATCTTGTATTTGGTTTTCATTGTTGGCCTTGTGTATTTTTATCTTTTGGTGGATCTCGACATTTGGCTTAGTATTCAGTTTTCATGTGGAAAAAAAAAACAAGCATCCTCTACATATCTGTATATATAAGATCAAAGTTAGTGATTGGAGTCTAGTGAAGACATCTTTCAGCTTTGCAAACTTATGAATTTATACTCTTTGTAACAAGGCAGAATGCTTTAGTTGTTTAAAATGGAGTTATTTATTCTTAATATTTATTTGATCTAACTGTGTAAATGTGACACATCAGTTTGTTTCTAGGTTGGGATGTCACATACATACATGCTCTTATCATGTGCATAACCAAGTGATCGAGAAATCATCAATTTTGAGTTTGGTAGAACTTTGTAGTTTCCTATGTTAAATTTGAAATTATAAGACTTTAAGCATGTGGGGTGACCTGTAAGGGAAGGGAAATACGCCTCTTAAGTTTTACAAAAAGAATTAATATGTACTTGTAGGAATTCCATCAGATGATGTTTGTCTTGTTTCATCGACTTGCTTTAGAGGGTTTGCATATAGGTTAGTAGTGCATTGGACAACTTGATAGTCGTGTTTATAATATTTGCATAGCTACCATCGTTATAAACATGTGTTAATTTCTTTTAAGTTATGCTACCGTCTCATCTTTTGGTTATGTTAAACCCTACTATTCTAACAACGCATTTAAGATATGCATTTGAACCATCAACCATGCTATATTAACGTACGTACATGCATATTCGCCTTGGTCTAGCTATTAGCTTGTTGCCTCCAGGGTTCTCTACCTCTTGGTCTCCGTTGAGATCTCCACTGCAAATATGAGACTGTTGCTCCATCCCATCATTTTTCTATAAAATCCAACCTTATTTTCTTTTGGATATTAGGCAAAATGTCAAGATATTAGCATGAGGTCCGATTGCTAAACCCGATTACAACCGCAACTTGAAAACCATCAAATCAGCCTGTTTAAACGCAAGTGGCTCATAAGGGCTTAACCAGATCCATCGGTGTGTACGGTTTCCGGTCCAACAAGTTGTTGAAACTTTTTGTAATATACTTACATCACATGGTTAGGGAGTGAATGTGATGGTTATAAAATACATTTGATCTACAGATTGGGGTAGTTTTTTTGTATGCGGAAACATGCACGTACGGATGACCAAGGAAACCTACAACACAAGTAGACGAAAATGCATCAGTTCTTAAGGCTGATAGCATTCGAGCTCTCATTTTCTTCATAATCATCATAACAATATGTACAACTTGTATTTCAATTCTCCATTTTTTTCTTAATTACTTATGTTAGGTTTTGTTAATCAAGAAATTAAGCATTGCATGGTATATGTTTATATATTAGGCTTTGTGTCCGTAGTTACACGAAGGAAGCCCTAGCGATCATGCTAAGCTTATCGAGGCTAATCCCGAGTACATGATCGCTTAGAATTATCGAAACTAGCATTTGAGCATAATATTAGTAGTCAATCAGAGGCTGAAAGTGCACATTTGGATCACATTTAATCGATTATTGATGAAGAATTGTGAGTTGTAATTAGTTTCTATCTTATTCACACTTCTAATTCAATTTACATTACCACAAGTTAGTGATCAAAATTTAACAGATAAGTGATGTTGGAAGTTAAAATTTGATTTTTATAACAATTAGAACATAATTTTAGAAAGATCTATACTAGGTTTTTCTGCTTGTAAAACTTGTAACTTAGATGAAAACTATTTTGTGGAAATATATACAAGATTGTTCACAATATAAGAGTTCCAAAATACTTCAAAATCATTCTTACTCGAATGTAATAATAGTTTGACTTTATGCAGGTAGAGAACCCATTGAGGAAGAATTTCAAGTCTTATGGAGCTTGGCATCACTAAAAATGGGTGTGTTTAGAATATAATATAAATATTTTTCTCAAAAGGTTGCATTTAGTGTTAGACAGTTCATCTCTCAATCATTCCCAAAAATAGTTGAAGTCTCCTCATCGAGACCAAGAATTCCTCCTAGCCGTTGGCCCCCTATAATTGTAATCAATCAAGAATGGTTTCCATTATTTGGCTCATTGTAATTAGTTTAAATAGGCTGCTTACTCTCTTGTAAAAAAACATAAAAAAGAAATACAAAAATGCAAATCAGTATACAATTGATCATCCGAATTACTTGTTCTTCACTTTAACATTTAGGTTGTATAACATTAACATATTTACTTATTAATGGGTTAATCTATGTTGTATATCTCAAACGGATAAATTTCTTCTTTTAGCAAAAAGGTATACTTCTTGATCATGAAAAACTGGTCATATATTTTTTTTGAAAGATTAATTTATTTAATTGTGAAATTCTTTACCAAGTTAGTTGTTAGTGGGGTTCGAATCTCTGACCTTGATGTTAGAAACTCATGTTAGCATCACCACACCACAAGGGGTGGGGTTTTTAAAAACTGGTCATATAATAGCTTTTTTTTCTATGTTTGAAAATCAAAAGATATAGGAGCTCGCAAATAGAGTCCAGGGACTTACTTATGTACGATTCAACGAATAGTGTTTTTTTTTTCTTGTTTGGCAGCTGTCCATTATGTTATATAAATGCAAAATTAATTTACCTAGCATGCCTCATGTTACATCTCTATTCTTAAATGCACTAAAAGTTTTAAAATATAAAGAATAAGATAACTGATTACTTTTTTGATCTCTTATGCTTACATTTTTAGTCACAATAAACTCCACAATTTCATGGTATTAGACCCTTTGAGATTTTTGAAGTCACCAGGAGCATGAATGTTTCTTATGATGAGATTGGTGCACACGCTTTAGACTCGAAGCAATATTTATATTCATCTTCCCTATCACATACACTTGATTATAATATAATTTTTTAAAGAACTTATGAACGGTGATGAAGTGGTGATTTTTTGGGAAGCTTATTTCATTTTTGGAGGTTTAACTCTTATGTAGTTAGATTTTACGGGAAATGCTGCTACTGTTAATGAAAGGTTTGTGTTGTTTTAAGTTTTTAAGTTAAGTTATTGCTTGAACTAAAATGGCTTCATGGTGCAGAATTGCATTAGCTAGAAAGTTGTGTACATTCTCCTACTTAACTTGTTGATGCGGTTTGTCAGACCTAATAAAAAACAATTTAATTTCATGATTTTAGCTCACCTAAGTAGATAGAGAAGTAATCTCTTCTCCATAAGGAATAAGTGAAAAGTGAAGAGCTTGATTGAAGTTTGAAATTTAATTCAGAACAAATTGAGAAGAAATTGATTTTAAAGTGAAACAACTATAAATTTGGATCGAGTGTAAACAATAATTGGAAACGTAATCATCTCCGGTTCAGGTTTGGAACTAATGACTTGCCTTAGATGTTTGTGAATGATCACATAGGCATAAATATATTGGTTTAATTAGAACTAATGAGATGACCGAGACCGTTGTAAATGAACTACTTAGATCATACTCAACTCACGTTAACCAACACAATCCTAACCCTCGTGAGGCTTTCCGATGTAAAGAAATCTAAAACACTCACAAAAACCAGAACATAGGTTCAATCAACATAAATAATTTAGAAATTCTAATTAACAAATAAAGTAACTTGGCTTAAGATGCCTAGTTCAACAATAACCCAATTGAAAACGAAAGAACCTGTCAAACGTGAACAAACCCTACCACAGGAGAAGATCACGGATGGTTTAGCCGGACATGGCAACGCAAATCAAATAAAAACGAATGAAAACATTGTTCTAAACATTAAAGAATCAAACCGAATGATAAAACTGAGATCTTGAGCCTTGAAATCGCCTTTGAAAGTCTTCGGAATCACTTGGAATCGTTCTTGGGACTTGGAGATCGACGGCTGGGAATCAATTGGTAGGTCAAAACCTAAATTTCCCATCTTTTTATAAAATTTCAGCGCGTAGGTTATGTGATCACTGTGTGTTACATTAGTGCTTTATTGATTTTTTAAATGTTGCTTGTACCGTAGGTCTCCTCCCCACCATAAGTTACTGTGGGGGCTTTTGCTCCATACACCATCAGGGCCATCGTAAGTTACAGCCTTCACAGGTCTTATGGTGGCCAATATTATTTTTCTTTATTTATCTTGTGTTTCTTTCTTGTCTTTTGCTCGGATTTGCACCATTTCCTCCTGTAACTTCTCAATTGACTTTATTTACATCATTTAGCTCCCAATACATACGATACATAAACACACACTCAATCATCTTTTTCTAACAAATAATTTCATTAAAAGATTACAGTTAACACTGTTAAAACTCATTCAAACACCTGAACATCACTTCCACACCAAAAATTATTAGTCATGGGCAACTTTTAAATATGTTAGCCTTGGAGGGCATAAATGTGAAAATTACTTGATTCTTTCCAGTGATCCTGATTTATAAATATTTACTAACCATAAAATTGATCAACTCCATCTTGTTAATGCATGAAGTAATCTAATGCATGATGAAGGCATCTCTTAAACAATTACATGGACGTTTCATTCAAACATAGATTTGTTATTATTCTATCTTTCAAATTCTTCTAACACAAATGAAAGTCTACTTTTGTCCTTGTAAGGAAACATAAGTTTATTTGCGATATAAATAGCTATCTTGTTATCACACCACAAGCTTATTAGTTTATACGCAATCTCTTCTAATATATTATACACCCATGTAATAAACAACTGATTTGTGACCTTGTAACACCACCGCCACCGATCAGATTTGCCTCTCTTTAGAATGAAAGTTGCCATGAAGCCTCTGCGACTTTGTTCTCCAACTCGTCGTAGAACGAAAGGAATCTCTATCCTTTGTAACAGCATGACCATAGATGTTATTGGTTTCAGGAGCAAGATCATACTCAAACTCTTTCATTCATTACTTGCAATACATACATATAATAGATTAAAAACAACATGCAAACATGAGTCAATACTCCTATAAAATAGACCATTATTTAATATCCACTACTTCACTACCTAGACTAATTCAAAATAAAACTTGCTTCATACTTTAAATTAAACATGACTCAAATACTAAACCCGTGACCTGTAACTTGACCCGATCATGATTAACCCAACAGATGTATGATGAAGGAAAATAAACATGTGATACATAAAGGAAAGGAGAAGAAATTTAAGGAGCTTTGACCTATAATTTATTCTCTCACCCAATAAGACGAGTGACATCATCTAACTCAAAAGAATTTTTCGGTGGGTTTATCAATTAATGAAGTTAGAGCAGGTGTTTATCTCATCGATGTTTCCTCTTCATTCAAGTTGCATTCATCTAATTGGATATCTCCTTCAAAACTATATTGTATGACTAATCATCTTGTAATTTAACTCTAAGATCGAAATTAAATATTAGTGTATTTAATAGATTAGTTAATGAAAGTTAGCCATAACACCTAAATAATTACAAAATTAAAATCACAACGCTCAAACTTATCGTTACAAAAGCTTATTAAATCCTATTATTTCTGCTTAATGGCACTAGCTATTAAATCCCTCTGGTAAATAACATGAAGCAATCAGCTTATTAAAATTCCTAGTAGATTTAATTTGTTTTTAATGAAATCGCCATTAAAGAAAAAATAATAATAATAAGTATATTCGGTTTAACTAAAGGAAGGATGGCGCATCACCGGAAACCTATCCCGGAGAGTATTCAACGTCGGATCTTGAAGATTTTTGTCACCAACATCCCAGAACGGTGCAGCGGCGCTGATTTGGCTCTCCATGTTCGCCCTTTTGGGCATATCTTCGATCTTTACATCGCTCGGAAAAGAGATAAGTTGGGTAACCGCTTTGGTTTTATCTCTTTTTTAGATGTTAAAGACAAGACTGAATTACTGAAGGGATTGAGAAGATTCGCATGGGTGATTATAAGTTGTGGTTTAACATTGCTCGATTTGTCCTTGAAGACGGAGAAGTTAATATGCATAAGGAAGATAATTCTAGTAAAGATGAACACAAGAATAAAGAAAAGATGCAAGAAGAGACAAGAACAGAAACGAAGGCTGGAACGTCGAATGCGGGGGATATTTCTTTCAAAAAGATGTTAGTGGGAAGTCCATAACTGTCGATAGTCAAGTGAACGCTTTCCATTCGATCATGGTCGAGCGGTCGTGGCACGTATGGTTGATTTACAAGCTCTGAAGAAGATTAAGATTTTACTGAACGAGATTAGCCCAACAGATGGTAGAGTTCAATATATCGGAGGCCTTGAAGTGTTGCTATCGTTCACCGATCCTGAATCTGCAGTTCTCTTTAAAGAAACAGCATCGGTGTTGACTGATGTGTTCTCTTTGGTTGCTATATGGGAAGGTCAAGTATTAGGCTTTGAAAGATTAGCATGGTTAAAAGTTAAAGGCATTCTGTTACACTTGTTGTCGAATAAGGTTATTGACGCCGTAGGAGGTATGTTCGGGAAGGTGGTACACAAGGCGAACAGGTCAGAGGATGATTCTGATCTACCGTTTGATTACGTAGGGTGTTGGTTGGAAACGGGAACTGTGTCTCGAAGAGATAGTTCTTAAATGGATGAATAGAAATTCCGAGTCTGGGTAATGGAGGAGCTTGGTGAGTGGGTGCCAGATTTTTTGGAACTAGTAGTGCAATCTCAGCCGGATGATATGGAGATCCAAGAACCTATGGCAGTGAATTCGCCGGAGTTGGCACCGGATTCGGTACAGGCGCCGGTTGATGTCGCTGAAAAGAAATTGCTATTGAAAAGGAACGGTTGAGGAATTGAATGATTGCAATAATGATAGTCCAATCATTATCAATGACAAAGAGAATGTTTCGGATGGTAATTATGATACTTTTATTCCCGATGTTGACTTTAATTTCGAAAAGGATTGTGATCATGAGGGTCCCAATTCTACCAACCATGTCATTAAAAGAAAAAAGTTTAAAAAATATGAGCTGGGCCGGGCCCAGTTACGGTTATACTAGCAGCCAAGAAAGCATGAAAATTAATAAGAGGTCAAAGAACGTGGAAATAGAAGATGATCTTTTTAGATTGGATAAATTGTTGGGTCTAAATACACATGAGCTGGATCATATCGGTGATAGAGATCAATTCATTGGTGAGGATTTTAACAACAGCTTTGACCTGAACTCCCAACCGGTAGAACAACCTACTGCCGAGATCAGTAGAGACTCGGACAACCTGGATATGTGTAATCCGAACACAGAAGACAATGTTAGTGGTGATGAAACCATTGATTTCGTCGATAGTGAAGTTAAAAAGACCTTGGCATTGGGGGGTAAATTAGGGGTTAATCTCCAAAGTTGTGAAGCTATGATTAAAGACTCGATTCGTCAGGAAGGATTACAAGCAGGTATACCATGAATTGTTTGTCAATTAATATTCGTGGGATTGGTGGGAGAGGCAAAACAGGTTGGATTAAGAAGTTGAAAACCGATTGTGGGTGTCTTTTATTGGGTTGCTAGAGCCTATGAGCAGTAATGTTCAAGCAGGGCATATTGAGAATTTCAGGGAACTCGGGGGCATAATTAGTATTTGGATCTGAAGATGTTCTCTAAAGATCTTGTGGTAAAGGAAAGCAACTTTCTGTGTGTTTCGGGTTGTTTAACGGAGGGGTCGATTCAGCTGAACACGTTAAATGTGTATGCACCTCAAAATAGCGTGGATAAAAAAACTTCTGGAATAAAATGGCTCATCTCATACAATCGACTCCTGGCTGGTGGATAGTTTTCGGTGATTTTAATGTTGTTCGGTTATCCTGAAGAAAGAAAAAAATCATCTTTTGACTCGGCTAGCGCCAAAGATTTTAATGATTTCATAGAAGAGGCGGGGTTGCGGGAGTATCATCAAAGAGGTATGAAGTTTACTTGTTTGTCGATGAGAAAAAGGTCAATGTAAATTGAGCATGATTGATAGGTTCCTTGTTTGTGATAATGTGTTCAACATGTGGCCGAATGTTTGTGTTAGAGCCCTTAACAGAGGTCTTCTGGATAATTCCCCGGTTCTTTTCTCGTTATTGACACAAATTTTGGTGCTAAACCTTTTCGTTGGTTGACTCGTGGTTGGAGAGGGTTTGTTGTGAAGAGATTGTCGATTCGGTTTTGTCCGATTGGTTAACGAGCAGCCTGCAGATCTAAATTTAATTAACAAACTTAAATGTCTACATGGGCGCTTACAAAACTGGTATCGTCAGATGTGCATCAACGAAAAGAAAGTGAGAATACTTGGTGCAAAGATAAGGAGGAGATGGAGCGTATTATGGAACATAGAGAGTTGGATGAATCGGAATTGTGGATTTGGTCGGAGTGCTCTAAATGTCTAGAAGAAATTCATATTCTTAAAGCTCGAGACTTGAAACAGAAATCCCGGGTTAAATGGGCATCGATGGGAGATGAAACATGAGTTTTCTTTCATAATATGGTAAATGGGAGAAAGGCTAGTAATGGGATTTCGGGTTTGATGATAAACGGAAGTGGGTTTCCAAGCCTACTTTTGTTAAAAAAGAAGTTATGGGGTTTTTTTGTAGACACTTTAAAGAAAAATATCAAAGGCGCACGGAGTTGTTTTGCCCAAATCTTAAACAGATTAGTGCGGACGACGGTCTCATATTGATTGCCCCGTTTTCTAAGCAGGAAATTAAAGATGCAGTGTTCGAGTGCGGTTCTAATAAGGCTCCGGGACCTGACGGGTTCAATTTTCGTTTTGTCAAACAATTCTAGAACCATTTGGAGGAGGACTTTTTTAGTATTTTGGAGGATTTTCATGGTTCTGGTCTCTTTAACCCGGGTTGCGCGTATTCTTTTATTACTTTGATACCTAAGGGGAAAACGCCTTTAGGTCTCAAGATTATAGGCCTATAACTCTTATTGGGATGATTAGCAAGGTGGTTTCTAAAATCCTTACGAACCGACTTAAAAAGGTTATGGGACAGATTATTTCGGAGACCCAATCGGCTTTTCTTGCTGGCCGTTTCATTCTTGATGGCCCTCTCGTTGTCAATGAGTTGTTGGAATGACTAAAGAAGAGGGGTAGAAAGGCGTTTCTTTTGAAAATAGACTTCGAGAAGGCATATGACAACGTTAACTGGAACTTCTCGTTGTCTATCATGTCTCAGATGGGTTTTCCGTCTATTTGGTGCTCGTGGATTAAAGGTATTCTCTTTTCTGCTAGAGCTTCGGTTTTAGTAAACGGGTCGCCTACTTTTGAATTTAAGTGCGAGAAAGGCCTTCGTCAAGGTGATCCGATTTCCCCGTTCCTTTTTCTTTTGGTCATGGAGGTTTTAACTTGTTTGTTAAAGAAGGCGAAAGAGTTGGATGAGTTTAAAGGAATTAGATTCGAAGACAACGATGACGATATTACTCATCTTTTGTACACGGATGATGCCTTGATATTGGGGGAATGGTCCAAGGATAACCTCCAAAGTACAACCCGAATTCTTCGGATCTTTCACATGTGTTCGGGTCTCCGAATTAACATACACAATTGATTTTATATGGGGTCGGTACCGGAAATGGTGAGGTGGACAATATGTTGGAAGTTTTGGGTTGTAGAAGAGGCGCATTACCGTTTAATTATCTTGGTATCCTAGTGGGAGCCAACATGTCCCGGATCGCTAATTGGAACCCGGTTGTCGAAGTGATTAAGAATATGCTTGTTTCTTGGAAAGCTCGTTGTCTATTGGTGGCCGCTTATTACTCACGAAATCGGTACTTGAAAGCTTACCTTTATATTACTTTCGCTTTATAAAGCGCCTAAAGCGGTTATTGAGAAAATAGAGTCTATTATGCGGCGTTTTTTTATGGGCGGGTGCTAGTGTTGATAAAAAGATCCCTTGGGTCGCTTGGGAAGTTGTCACCTCTTCTAAAAAAGACGGTGGTCTTGGGGTTTCAAAGCTTCAGTTGGTCAACGAGGCGCTTTTGTTAAAATGGGCTTGGCGTTTCAAAATAGAAGGGAACTGTCTTTGGAAGAAAGTCATTCTTGGGTGCAATGGCTCGGCGCGTACATGGTCTATGATGCCATGTTCCTACTTGGTTAGTAGCTACTGGAAAAACATAGCCAAAATTGGAGAAAAAATGTTACCGAATGGTTTATTTCTTAACAGTTTCTTCGAGGGCAGGGTCGGTGATGGGACTGGTACTTTGTTTTGGGGTGATATCTGGATTAGAGAGAAGCCCCTACGCCTTTTATATCCCAATTTGTTCAAGCTGGAAACCAACAAATGGGTCACTGTTAGTGACCGGCTGCAGGTTATTGATGGTCACAATAATATGACTTGGGGATGGCGCTCAAACCCGGTTTCTGGAGCTGCAGTTTCGGAGCTTTTTCAACTGCTGGATGATCTGTATGAAGTACAGTGGACAGGTGGCCAAGACTCTTGGAAATGGAAGGGTGATAGTAGCGAATGTTTTTCTATCAAATCAGCTAAAGCGATCCTTTATTCCCCTCTAAATTTGAATTCAAGTCCGTCTATAAAATGGAAAGGATGGGTTCCTCTTAAGTGCAAAATTATGGTGTGGCGCGCTATCCGTGATCGTCTTCCTACACGTACAGAGCCGATAAAAAGAGGGGTTCCAATTCAAGATGATTCATGTGTTTTTTGCCATACAGGTCAAGAATCAGCCCTTCACTTGTTCTCGGGCTGTTTTTTTTGCACTAGAGATCTGGAGTAGACTAGTTTCGTGGTGTCGTTTGGGCCCTTTTTTTGCGTTCGATGTTCAAGATATCCTGTTGATGGTAGAATCCCAACCATTGCCGAAAACGAAGAAGTATATCCTCCGAGGCATAGTGTATACTACTCTTTGAATGATTTGGAATGAACGGAACAATCGCATTTTTGAGGATAAGCCGCGGAGGCCCGTCGAAGTCTTAGAAACTATCAAATTCACCTCGTTTTTAGTGATACGACATAGGGCTAGATTAAAAAACATGGATTGGAAATTATGGTGTATTATCCCTTGGATTTGATGTAATTTGTTTGTTGGCCCGGGGGTCCTTATTTTGAGGACCGTCTTGTGACGTTTTTCTAATGAAGTTTACCTTAAAAAAAATATAATAAGTATCTTGGTTACGAAGGGGTGGCAATACAAACCTTAGTAAGAGACATCTGTTCAGTGTGACGTGTAAGCAGGCAATTGGAGATGACGTGTAATGATGTAATTGGTTGGGAGGAAGTCCGATGACGAAGAAGAAGATCCGGCGTGATTATAAATGATTAAATCGGCACCGTGAGTCGGTGAATGAGGCAGGCAGGCAGGCGGACTTTGACCATGGCAGCTCGCAAAAGAGGACCTTCGAAACAACCGCCGGAATCAAACCCAAGTCACCGGAAACCACCCTCGCTGCTGCTGCTGCTGCTGCTGCTGCTGCTGCTGCTGGTGGTGCTTCTTCTTCAGACCCCAAGATCATCTCATCCAAACCTTCCAAAATCCTCTTTTTCTCCTTCATCTTCTTCATTCCTTACTTTTACCTCATATTCTATCACTACTCAATCGAAACGGAGCTCAAGAAATCCATCCTTATCAATGCTTCACTCAGCTTAGCCGGCTTCTTCTAACCCTACTCATGATCCCCGTTGCTTCCAGATACCTTCTTAGGCGTAATCTCTTTGGTTATGATATTAACAAGAAGGGCACGCCTCAAGGTCTCATCAAAGTGTAAGATCTTTCCTTTTCCTTTTCCTTTTCTTTACGCTATTTATTCATCAGTATTCTCTACTTCCATTATTAACAATGCAGCCATTCTGTGTCATAACAAGAATCATCATTTTTCTTGTCTTACATTAATTCCATCTGTATTTGACTGATGTTTTTGTGTAGGAGAAACAAGTATGTTTCTTGAAGACTTTTGCAACTTCTCTATGTAATAATTTAGCTAATTTTTTGTCATTTTCATATGCAAATAATCTAGATCTATCATCCACCAGAATCTATATTCGTCTTTCTACTACTGGGAAATGACAGTACCTTGTAGGAAATACTGACTTTTATGTAGGTACAGTTTGATACATGCTGGATCTGATGATTCAGAGCCTGAAATTATGTTCAGATTTCTGTTGTTGCTCTCTTAGACAATAGGAAATAGGGTTTAAGGCGAATATGATGGATGTTGGATATATGAAGGCAAGAGTGTTGTATATGGAACTGAACACTTTAATTGATAGAAGAAATCATTAGGTTAAGCATCCGATTGCTTTGTAGGAGCAATCCTAAAGATTGGTATGATACAAGGTGATTCAATGAATGGCGCCCAACCCACAAATGAAATATGATTAAAACCTTGATATATCCAAGAACACCAGAATTAGAAGATAAGAAAAACATCCTAGAAAGATGAAAGACACTAAACTTGTGGTATCGGATCTACCATAAACCTGTTAGGTCTATAGTTACTAATCATGACACTAGTACCATGTAATCACATTAAGACATAAAAGTATACCGTTGATCCGCAAAAATTTAGAATATTTCTGTTTTGACACTGCTGCCTTTTTGCAGGCCTGAATCCCTTGGTATCGTTGTGGGCATTGTTTTCTTGGTTGTGGCAATATTATTTCAATATTTCAATTTCACATCAGATTCAAATGTATGTACACTTCTTCTACATGTTGCACTTTCTTTGACAAAACATAAAAATATAATTAGTTTTGTTTTATAGAGATCAGGTGCTTCTATTGTTTTGACACTGCCATCTTTCTGAACGTTGCACTTGGCTTTTATCCTTTCCTATTTCCTAGCTTATAACTTGATTTTGCCTACTCTTTTTTCCCTATATTGTGTCTATCGGACAATTGTTTTCTATATAAGTCTTTCTTCTGTTTGTTTTACTTTTTATTTATTGGGATAATGTGTGAGGTACCCAAGTGCTCAACATTTATACATTGAAACTACTTTAACGGCCACCCAAGTATGCATCTGGTTTTGTTTATATTAAATATGGTAGAAAAGCATGCTAAAATACTGTATACTGACAAAAAATCCTAGTTTTTTTGCTTTATATATTTACCTTTTGACACATTGATGTAAGGATATTAATTATTTTCAGAATTTTAAGGACGATTGCTGTCATTAGGCTTTTTTTCACTGAATTTGGTAGCGAAACTAGATACATACTTTGTCTGCCTATAAAGTAGTTTAAACATACGGGTGGCCTTATTAAAAAAGTTGAATACTTTGGTAGCATCCTCACCCATTATTTCTATTATTTTTTTGTTAATTTTATTGTTTAACCCATACATATGCAGTGGCTTGTTGAGTATAATGCTGCTTTAGCATCTGTCTGCTTCATGATTTTGCTTGGGTTTGTGGACGATGTCTTGGATATTCCCTGGCGAGTGTGAGTTTTTCTACTTCTTAAAATTCATTTTGTTTTCTCTTTTTTAGCAACCGTGGTATTCAACCTTTGTCCTATCTCCAGACCTTTAACTGCTTCAATTTGCTTGTGAAGGCAGAAAATTAGTGTTGCCATCAATTGCTGCTCTCCCTCTGTTGATGGCCTATGCCGGGCATACAACAATTATGATACCAAAGCCGCTTGTTGAATATGTTGGAACCGAAATCTTGGATTTAGGTAATTATGCAACAGTTTCTTTGAGCTATTGTTTTAACAAACTTTATGACTTCTCAATAAGATGGCTGCAATATATAACTGAAATTTCACCTTCTACCTTGGTTTCAAAATGCCTGATGTGCTCTTATGTGTTTTGGTCCCAAAATCCGTTGCATGATGCATGATGAGTTTGTTATTAGAAATACTAAAAAACTAATTATGCATTACAATTTTTATTTTGTTAATACTTAAACATATAAACATACTTATAACACACTTAAATAACATATTTAAACATAAAACACACTTATAAGTCATAACACACTTATTAGGTTCATCTCCCTCACCATCAAACCACCCAATATGTTACTTTTTACATACTGCATTGCATCAGTTCATATTGTGAGAGACTGCATATTGTGTTGCATCATCGCATCAAACATGCATCATGGAATTGCATCGCATCAGATGCAGCGATGCGCTCTCAACATCGCATCAAGCACATCACACATTATGCGCGCTTGATGCACGAATTTTAAAACCAAGCCTTCTATTTGCTCAATTCTACTTTCTTACCGCATTCGTATTTCAAGCTACAAAATCCGTTTTAGTGTTTGGATGAAGTAATTTTGATAGGATTGTGTGATTATTGGACCAGCCGAACAAAACTGATTGTTTAAGGGAAATCCCAAAGAATTTATTCTCGTCTTATTACTTGACTTTAAATACTTTTCATCTGCATTTCTTAAACAACAAAGCTTTAGAGACCTTATACGTTGTGACAATGACGAAGAACGCACAACGCTAAAAGATAAATACAAGGAGGCTAAGAGAGAGGCGAAGAAATCGGTGTCAGAGGCAAAGAACGCGACATATGAGATGATGTATAAACGACTAGAGACGAATGAAGGAGAGCATGACATGGTTAAGTTAGCAAAGGCAAGAGAAAGTAGAAGACGGGACTTGAAAACGGTGAAGTTTATAAAGGCGGCGGATGGAAAAGTTTTGGTGAACGAGAAAGACATCAAGGGGAGATGGAAAACTTACTTCGATAACCTTTACAACATAAGGAACCCAAATCAACAAACTGAGATAGATAATACAACCCAAACTACACAACAAAACAAATGCTATTGTAGAAGCATCACAGTAGACGAAGTTACGAGAGCTATGAAGAAAATGGGAAGGGCTAAAGCGGTGGGGCCAGACAACATACCGATTGAAGTGTGGAAATGTCTGGGAGATGAGGGGCTCCAATGGCTAACGGATCTATTCAACACTATCTTTAAGACAGGGAAGATGCCAGACCAGTGGAGAACCAGTGTCATAGTTCCCATATATAAGAAAAAAGGAGATGTTCAAAGTTGCGAAAACTACAGGGGAATAAAGCTATTGAGTCACACGATGAAATTATGGGAAAGAGTTATTGACACGAGAATTAGACGGGAAACTAAGATAGCGTTAAACCAATTTGGATTTATGCCAGGACGCTCTACAACAGAAGCCATACACGCCATAAGGAGGATAATGGAGAAATACAGAGAAAAGAAAAGGGACCTACATATGGTATTCATCGACCTAGAAAAGGCCTATGACAGTGTTCCGCGTCAACTAATTTGGGAAAGTCTACGACTTAGAAGGGTACCAGAGAGGTATATCAAAATAATCAAGGATATGTATGACGGGGCAAAAACGTGTGTGCGGGCCCCGATCGGAGACACAGACGCCTTCACAGTGGAAGTGGGACTCCATCAAGGATCGGCACTGAGTCCATTTCTCTTCACCGTAGTGTTGGATGAGATGACCAAGTCTATACAACAGCCAGTTCCGTAGTGCATGCTCTTTGCGGATGATATAGTCTTAATATCGGAATCTAAAATGGTGCTTAACGACAGACTAGAACAGTGGAGAGCAACACTAGAGCGCAAAGGTTTAAGGATAAGTCGTTCTAAGACAGAATACATGCATTGTAACTTTAGTGGTGAGGCGGAAGAGAACACCCAAATCAGTATTCAGGGTATGGAGGTCCCACAAACGTCTAGGTTCAAATACCTGGGCTCGTACCTGCAGGAGGACGGAGAGATACACAGCGATGTTGCGCACCGTGTTTAAGCAGGATGGTGCAAGTGGAGAGCAGCATCAGGGATTCTATGTGATAAGAGGTTTCCGGAAAAACTAAAGGGAAAACTATATCGAGTGGCAGTACGCCCAGCTATGATATATGAAACAGACTGCTGGGCCATAAAGAAATCGCACGAAAACAAATAGAGGTAGCGGAAATGCGAATGATGAGTTGGATGTGTGGTCACACAAGACTGGATCGGATAAGAAACGAAGTGTTTCGACAGAAGCTAGAAGTGGCTTATATCGCAGATAAAATACGAGAGGGAAGATTAAGATGGTTTGGGCATGTCAGGAGGAGACCAATGGCGGCACCAGCTAGAGCAGTAGAGAACATCATCTTAGAGGGTAGGAGGAGCAGAGGAAGACCTAAGTTGACTTGGGACGAGGTAATTAGGCGAGATATGGTACATCTGCACCTCTCTGAGCACATGATCGAGGATAGGAGTGAGTGGAGGCGTAGAATTAAAATTAAGGACTTTTAGTGGGATCTATAGGCAGAAAGGTAGTTGAAGTCCTGCTACGGGGCCTGATGTGTTCGTACTCCACATCTGCCTTTATAGGTGATTCTTGCTGCTCCCCTGATGTATGCTTTTTCTTTTTCTTTTCCTTATTCATTACCTGTTATATCTCTGTATGCTGTATGCTATGTGCTGTATGATTTATTCTATGATGGTTTGCTACTGCTACTGCCTTTGCTATCGAGTCGGGGGTCTCTTTGGAAGCGGTCTCTCTACCTAACAAGATAGAGGTAAGACTCGCCTACACCTACCCTCCCCAGACCCTGCTCTCGAGTGGGATATACTGGGTTTGTTTGTTTGTTTGTTTATCTGCATTTCTTAATAAACAATAACATGATGTTTTGACATTTTAGATGATATTGTTGTTTAAGTTTATAATTCATAAAGTGATATCATAGTTAATAGAATATAAGTAGTCGTATTTTAAATGTATGCTTTTAATTTCGTCGTTTCCCAAATAATCAATACTCTTAATAGTCAAAACAAATGATCTGATTAACAGCTAAAGCACCACACACTATCTTCTGAATCCTGTTCTGGTTCTACCAATTTTCTGATTCTGATTATATGACACTGCATCAATCAGTTTTTAAACGCGTATCCAAACACATGCTATGTTACTCCAGCTTACTTGGTGATCTTCATTTCTAACTTTGTATAACATGGGTACCTAACAGGCTGGATCTATAAGCTCTATATGGGGCTTTTGGCTGTCTTTTGCACAAATTCGATCAACATCCATGCTGGCATCAACGGCCTTGAAGTTGGGCAGACTGTTGTTATAGCATTTGCTGTAAGCTTCAATCTAAAAAAAAGCATAAATTAATTTCATACATGTCAAAAAGTATAGAACAGAAAAATAAAGGGATAATGTATATAGAGGCCACTCAAATATTTAACTTTATTCGCCATCAAAGTATGTATTCTTTTTCATATATACTAGTTTTAGCCAATAACATGGTGGATGACAAAAGTGCCCTTAAAATTATTGAATAGATAAAATATCTTGATAAGGTGTCAACATGTTATAGAAAGTGGTTTTTTTCCCCTTTAAAGTATTATTGGCATCTTCATCATTTCCAGCATGGTTTTGCTTGAAATTGGTAAGATTGAAACAAAATACGTACACAGATGGCATATGAAGTAGTTCTCATTTTTTGGTCTCCTTGATGAAAAAGTTGAAGACTTGGGTGGCCTCCGCATACATCATCCCTGAAATTAAGAAGAGGGTTGACTTTAATATTGATTTGCAGATTTTGATTCACAATATCATGCAAATTGGGGCATCCTCCAATCATGAAACTAAACAGGCCCATGCATTCTCCATATACCTTGTCCAACCTTTGCTTGCAACTTCATTGGCGTTACTTTCTTATAATTGGTATTTACATATTTACTTTCTTACGTCTTTAATATGATTTTGGTTTTCCGCATCATACTTAATCCTTCTTTTTTAGGTATCCATCTTCTGTTTTTGTTGGTGACACCTATACATACTTTTCTGGAATGACAATGGCTGTTGTTGGCATTTTAGGCCACTATAGGTTCGTCACCCTGGTACATTTCTGTTTACTTATATACACGCAAGAGTGTGTTTGTATAGATATGTCTATATATAGACACATATGTATGCATGTAGGATGGATCCAATAAGAAGTCAGATATTGGTGAGAGCCATAAGAACCAATCAAAATTTTGAACTTGAATATATAAGTTGACAACTTCACTAATTATATATCTCCATTGAAGTGCTTGATAAAATTTTAGAGCATTCTTCGTTGAAGAGTGTCGAAAAATTCGCATTTATTAATTTTTGCATCTAGATAAGACGTATATGCGCAAGCACATCTAGAAGGATAAATATAAAATTGTGAATTTCTCGATATGCTTCAGACTTTGTACAACGCTTCAACGGAGATGTAAAATTGTGAAAATTTTAATTTGTCTTGTATAATTCGAATGAAAAGTCTGATTAGTTCTTACAATATTCAAGTTCTTATTAATGCATATCATGGTGTTTCTTATTTGGTTAATTTTTGTTTTAACGGCCTATTATTCAAGTCCTCTTCTGATATATGCCATTATTCCCACATATATCAAGAAAGATTGTCCTGACATGATCTGCTGCAACTATGATGACCCCTCTTGTTAATTTTACCTATATCTTCTTTATGTGATAGAAGTTCATTCTTTCTTAATTGTAATAAGTTATCTCTGTATTTTCTTTGGCAGTGAGACGCTCCTAATATTTTTCCTTCCTCAAATTATAAATTTCTTATTATCACTTCCTCAGGTCTGATCTCTCTTCTTCTCTTTTCTATCTATTCCCATCTTTATATTGTAGAGTAAATGTTAGATTTAAATAAGGGTAAATGTGCTTTATATTAAAGGCTGGATTGAGTTGAACCTCTAGGCAAAAAGGCTAATAAGCTACTACTCTAATGACTAAAAGGAAATTAATCTACCAGATTAAAAAATTAAAGAGAAACAAACACTTCACACCACGAAATCTACAAAGGAAAATGAAGATTTCAAGAAAATATGGGATAAACTCTCTAGTTTTTGTGTTCATCAAATCAGCTTTACAGAATAAGAAATCCTTCAATATATAGAGGTAATTTACAAGACATTTTTCCGGACAAGGAACAAACAAGAGCTGGAAATGAAAGGATGTGTTTTTCTGTCTAAACATTTTCACCCAGTAATCAAAGAAACTGATCTGCATCCTTTAGGACCACTTTCTCAGCATTATTTTTAAAAGCTGATCTCATCTATTTGCTTCCCATTTTTCTTTGTGATAGATAAGTTGGAGGAAAAAAACAAAGCAGACATCTTATGACTTGTCTAGGCTTCATTTCCACGTCAAAAACTTCCAAAAGGTTTTGATTTAAAGCTCATTTGCATACAAATTGAGATAATTAGGCAATTAAATCACACAAGTACTTAACATGGACGTTTAGTGTATGCTTCGTTCGGAAAAACTCTATGTACTCACCTTAAGCAAATTTAGCTCCCAACTTGGGCAATTCCGGTTCATTTTAATCTGAATAAGTATGCTAAATTTGACATTAATTACAATTCAGTTGTTTTACAACCAGTTTCATCATCCACATGGCCAATTCAACCCTATTTTACCAAAACTAACTGTTTTGACATCCATTTGGGGTACCTAAGAGTAGATTTGCGCTTAAATTGCTCAAATTTAACCCAACACATTTGTTTCACATACCTCCAAAATGAGTTTGACCACCTTCCATATTAATTTTTCTAAGTTTGAAAACACTTATGGAAGTCTAATTATTTCAACTACTTTTAAGCCATTGGGTCCATCAATTTACTGAATTGTCATTTAGCTAATCTTATTTTGTCAAAATAACTCTTTTTCTATCAAATTTCATTATTCTTTCAATTTAACCTTGGATTTTCATCCATATCGATTTTATAGTGATTTTAACTAAATTCAGTTGCTGTTGGATGTTCATAACACGTCTCATAAAAATCCACATTTGATTAAAATCCACCTAGAACTCACATATCCATTTGGTTAAGCTATACAATCAAAATTACACCTTGCCAACATGTTCTAATCATTATATGAGATATTTATTAGATACCATTTTATCGGAAACCCACTTAAAATCATCTAAAATGTAAAGATATTGCAAGGACACTTGCTAGACTACCGCTTCTCACTTTTTATCACTTGGAGATGGTAGAAATAAGTTGCATCACTGCTCCAATCTTCAATACAGTGGATTTCTGTTTGTTCTTGTTCGATATCACCACACACTTGGTATTCAAGTTCCTTCCTCTATTTTCCTTCGGTGACCAACACTAGTGAATTCCTCACTTATCTAGGAATTATAATATTCTCAAATAATATAAATGTTACTTAAGTATCATTCGTTTGGACTTTAGACACAAGGCTGACAATACCACTTTTGACCCAATATTGACTTATTGACTTTTTTGTCCAACAGTTCACAACTTATATATCTTAATAATATCAACACAATTTAAATAGGAATTAAAAAAAATATTCATGATATAATACATTTATAATTTGGGATGTTTTAGTTACTATAACTATATTTATTTTATCATTATGTTTATTTAATCTTACGTATATAAAAATTTAGAAGTTAGTTTGCTTTTTCAGAAATCTTTAAATACCATATTACATATATTTTTTTGACAAGTTAGAGTTTTCAATTACCATATAACATATTTTTTGGGCAAATTAATGCTTTTAGTTCCCATATAAAATTTGCTTACTCAACACATACACATGTTTTCACACACATGAAAAGAAGAAAAATAAAGCCGAGGGAGGGAAATGGATGGCATTGTGGAAGTCAGCAATTGCAAATGGTAATGGGTAGTGTCGGAAGGTAGTAGCAAGATTTGATCTATGAGAAGTGTATGTATTTGTTAACTTAAATAATAATATACCAAAAATTATTTTTTAAACTAGTTATTATTATTATTAACAATATGATAATTTCTCTAAATATACACTATATTAAAAAAATAATAATACATAAAAGACTACCAAGCTGCAAGCACATGTTGACATGTGAAAAAAAAATATAAAATATATTGAAAATAAAATATAAGAGACTACGAAGCAGCAAGCACATGTTCAGATGCGGAAAAAGAATAAGGGAAGAGAAAAACAAGTTGTTATTAAACAATTGACATAAATTAAAGTTTAGGTTAAAAACATTGCCAAAGAAAAGCTTGGATTAAATGAAAATTTGGTGAAAGATTGAGGATTAAGTCGTTATTAGCCTCATTATTATTAAGTTTTAACCTGTGAAAGGGCCTTTTGCACAGGTCAACTTAAAGTTTGAGGTAAAAACATTGTAAAAAGAATTAGGGTTCAAACTAAAAATTGGTAACACTTTGAGGGTTAAACACTATTAACCCTTCAAATAACTAAAGATAACACTCCAAATTTTCTACAGCTGGCAGGTATTATTCCCTGTCCACGTCATCGTCTGCCAAGGTTCGACCCTCAGACTGGACTATTGACTGGGACGAATGACGGGACACTTGTGAATGTTTCCTTGAGAATATTTGGCCGGAGATCTGAAAAGTCTCTATGTATCTTACTACTTGTTCTCCAGGTAATACCTTGAATTTCCCTCATAAAAGATTGGAACTCAGACAGCCGGACAGGTTTCTGTACAACATCCAGCCAGCGCCTGAGGTCGCCCTGCGCCTAGGCGCATCTCAAGCGTGCTTTTTAAAACCAAGCAGACAGGTTGGGTAACGGGTCGAAGAAGGGATGGGTTGCCTAACTGTTCAAAACCAATATTTTTATATTAATTTATTTTAAAGTTTTTGCTACTGGTTGGGTAATCGGTCAAAACTAACTTCTTTTGCTCAGGGATTGGGTTAAAACTAACTTCTTTTGTTATTTGATTACAATATCAATCCAGTTTTTCCTAAATGAAAAAAACTACACTTTCAGATGTGTTTCCTTTTTGTCGCTTATCATTTTTGTTTAGTACTAGAACACAAACATCTTGAAGATTAAAATCATTAAATTTATATAACATGTTGATATGAAATTTGAATTTGAGTAATTCTGAATATTCTGATTGTCACAGGCCCTTGGTTGCTGCTTCTGTTTTTTTCTGAGGTGGATCCTCGCTGGGTGGTATAAATGAGGCCATGACAACTTCGATTATGACCTTGCGAGAGATTTTGTTTACATACTGAATTTCAAGACCCTGTTACATGAAAAGTAGGTGTTGTATCATATGACTGCATTAGTATAAGGCTATAAATACACCAACAGGACCGGATTTTTGATGTACTTCATACAAATGAATTCAGTATGTTGCTTAATTTGTAGAGGAACCAAAATATAGTCATCGAATTTGTTTGCTTTATACTCTAAAACCAAACCAAGCATTCGCAACTTCCCATGTTTGTACACTGTCTTTCCTTTATTATATGTTTTGGCATCCAGCTTTCATGAGTCTTTTCTGGTGAAGACTGGAGATATCTTTTTGTCCAAGCACTAAACATAGGACTGGAAACGAGCTAAGTGCCGAGTAGAGCCCAAGTTTAGAACTTCACAATGTAAACTCTGGCCTGGTCCATGAGGGCATGATTATGTACTTCTTTCTTATATTTGTTTATTTTATTAAATAAAACACAGAACCAATTGGCTATCAATCTTACTTTAGGCATGGACAACTTGATAAGAATTCGGTCTGGTCTGACTATTTAAATTATTCAGCTTGGTTTTATTATTCCTACTAGATAGAAAAATTCATTTGATAAAAGCCCGCATAAATTGTAGCCGTAGATGGGCAACGTTGCAAGATTTGGTTCCAGATGTGATGCTATGCCAAACCAATAGAACCGACTACTTATCACTCAATCTATGAGAAAATGAGAGGAATGGATGATCCTGTTATGAAGAGCTTGGTTTAGACTCATGATCAAGGGTGTGGGAGAATCGTGATCAGGGCCTTCGAAATCTGAATTACTTTGATATTACTATGTCCAAGTAAAGGAAAAAGAAAAACGTCTGGTTATCTTTATCAACTTTTAGGGGGCGTTTGGTTGGAAGGAATGAAATGAAATTAAGAAACTAGTATAATTTTCAAGTAAAATTATGTTTGAGTGGATAATGAAATGTAAAACCCAGGGGAATGTTTCACCTCAGATTCCCTTAATTGTGGGATTTCAAATTCCCTCTTTAGGTGGAAGGATTTTGAAATCTCACAATCAAGGAAATTTAAGGTGAAATATTCCCTAGAGTTTACTTTTAATTGCTCACTCAAACATAATTTTACTTGAAAATTATACTAGTTTCTCAATTCCACTCCATTTCATTTCATTCCTTCCAACGAAACACCCCCTTAATGAACTTGGTCAACATGAATGCTAAGATACTGTTTTAAAATGCTACTAAAACTTCCATCCATACTGATTTAGCTGATAAAAGGTTTCGAGGGTGTTGATATATTGCCTATCCAAACTACCAGTCTAATTATTGACAATTGAAATAAGTGTTCCTCATTTCAAACTACTCATCTCAAGAAAACAATGAACCAAATAAACAATCGCCAAACTACTCATCTCAAGAAAACAATGAACCAAATAAACAATCGCAAACACTCCATATGTACGTACTGTTATCCAGTTAAAAACAAGTGCAGTTTTGACTGCAGACATGGTTTTATCAACAGAAACTAGAATATATAAATATCTAAATACCCAATAACAATGACAAAAGACTGATCTTGTATACTAGAAGTCTAGAATCAATACAAACATATTTTGTAATGGTTAACTTGTCACCATGCAACCATCACATTTATTTTGCGACATGCAAACGGTTTTTTGAGTTTCAAAGAATAGGCTTACATTGAAGAACATATATTTCTTCATCTTGCACCACCCCCTCAATGTGTTGGGCACATCCATACAAATCTTCTATGCTCTTTGCTGTTTCTGCAATTTTTGCGTGAATCAAAGCTTGAAAACGCAAATCAGTTACCAGTGGGTCTCGTGAGTAATCCAACACCACTTCCTCCTTGTTTTCCATTGAAACGCTGCAAAAAGGTTTTGGCTCTAATCAATCCTAAGTTCACATAAAGTTCTTTGAAGTTCAATATTTTGAGGTTGAGCTGAGCCAAGCCAAATTTTGCTTAGCTAGAAGATCAGCTTGTGAAAACAGATGAAGCATGGGCCCAGCTCATGGCTGAAGCTTTTCTGGTCATATAGGCGGTCAACCTTATGTTCAATTTCTCTGTGCACGTTCCCACTGGCTCATACTTGCTTATGTAAGCGTGAACTAGGGCTGGGCTCATTTGGGCTTATTAAAGTAAGCTAAAGTTTCACCTAATTACAAAAAATTATCCCAAAAGAACTGCAATTATAAGTCCTAAGAGGCTGAAACTAGTGAGCTAAAAAATATAACCAGGCAAAATTGATTTCAGTTTTCCGACTTTCAGCGTCAAATTATTTAAAATTAGAAGAAAACTAACTTTTGAGGACTACCGTAAAATTACTCAACTATCAGCAACTTTGAAAATACACATCAAAACACCCTCTTTGACTTATGTAGGTCAGAACTTAGACGCATCGAACCGTCCTGCATAAGCCATACTAGCTTAAGCTTCGCTTGGCCCAGCTCGGCTCAGGCTCACTAAGCCTTATCAACTTCCAGATAACATACCTGTCATATATACCATTACCAGTAAAGCCATTGGTGTTCTCAGATATATAATCTGGCCTAAAGATGATCGACTTCTTGTTCTTTGTGTATAATCCGGTGGACTTGCTTGGGTAACGAGTGACCTGAAAGTTTACATTATATATCTAAAAACAAAATTCAGCTTCATAGGATTAAATTCATATTTGAAAATATAAATGAAGCAGTCTTACAATAGGTGATTTAAGATCAGATTTCTTAGTAATAGAACTCATTGGGCAACCCCAAGAAGCACCAACTAAAGTCTCAACTGAGCCCTTGACGATCTGTTAATGAATCAAATTATCAGCAAAGTAAGGTTCTTTTATTGGACAGTGAAAGCATACGCAACACAGTAAAATTAACTCCTTAAAATCCACCTATTGCCCACCTTGTAAGACTCAAACCCAACAAATTTGGTGGGGCTACATACCAGATTCCACAAGGCCAAGAATACATCAGCACTGAGGTCTGTATTCTAAAACAGTAGTAATTTTGTGTTTCCACTTCTTTAAGGTAAATGGTGTTCATGTGTCTTTTTATAGCAAAATTAAAATGAATTCAGCATGTTATTGTTCAACAGATTTGGCCAGAGATAAATAGGTCGATTAGGGATATGTCATATGTTTAACAGGTCAAAAGGCTAAATTAAAGGATAGCTTCAAGGAAATAAGTTGAATGGTTGAAAGTTGCCGAAAGCATATTTTTAAGGTCAATTATTAAAAAACCTGTGACTTCTTCTGAATCTGAATTCCTCAGATGAGTCCTTGAACTTTGACTTTGCATAATTAAAAACCCTTAAACTTTTAAAACTTGACTAAGTCCCTGGACTCTTCTGACCAAAAATCCTTTCTTTTTTGCATGATTAGAACCTTTTTGAGTTTTTAAAATTTTATGAAAAGGTCTTTCATTTTTGCATGATTAAGTCCAAAACCATAGTAAAAGGACCTCTTTGTTTATGTTTTATACGTGGAGCGATCTAAATATGCAAAAATAAAATTCAGGGACTTTATGTGTGAATTCAGCTGAAGTACGTAGGTTTTCTACACCTGCTTTAAGGCATAAAACCTCGTTAATCATATTAATCAGAAAATATATTATTTGTGAATTATTATCTTCTGAAATTTGACGCAACATAAATTTATTAAAAAGGTACACGGAACTTTTTGGGTCAACCTGATCCACGCGAAAGTTACCTTGAACAGTTACTCAACCACCCATTGTAACCTGATTTAATGCTTACCTCTGTGTATATCTCTGAGGAGTCTTGAGAGACAGGATGATATGTGTATGTCACAAAGGCATAATCAGCTCTAATAAATTCTTGAATTAAAATACCAATGCGTAGTATATCATAATTTATATTTGTTTTTCTGCTATTGATATATGCTCCTTCATTCCATTTAGAAGCCCAGACCTAGAAACGGAAAGGAGAGTGAATGTTAAATGCCTTCGTATGTTGGTCAAGTTATGCTACCAAAAAGAGATACAGAGTTGAACAAATATTGATGATTTCATGTTTGTATTACACACTATAACTAAAACTTGATGGTAAAAACCATCCCACATTTCAATTTTAAATCAAGCAATTGTGAAAAACCCCTATTGAATTTTGCTGAATTTGCAAAAGGGTCCATGGGCTTTATTGTTGCATGATTAAATCCTTAGCTTTCGAAGCATCACACTGAAGTTCCTGCACTCTATAATTAACAAAATACTCCATTTTTTGCATATTTAAATTTAAATGCCCCCAACTTTCTAAAATAACGAAAAGGTCGTTTTTGCATGATCAAGTCCCACACTTTATTCAAGGACTTTTTGTTATGTATAAAAGTATAGGAATTAATCATGCAAAATAAACTCCAAGGATTTAAAATGCCATAAGTTTGCAGTAAATTCCATTTTGGGGGTGAGAGTGGGGGTGGGTGGATACCATCTTCATCGCTTTCCAAACTCGGTTCCATGTATCCTCTCCAGGACCTCGCGGCCATGGTAGTCTTGAACTCTTCATTTTCTTTCTAACATCAATGCTCTCCAAAGTTCAAATTTTACGGAAAAAAAAAATTAGAGTTGCCTATTCATATTTTCCAATAAAAAGATTTTGCAATTAATATAATAAATCTTGAAATTGAACTACCGATTTTTTATAAGGATGGCAATTCTGAACCAGTCAAATATGGAGAGAACTTAACATAAAATTTAACTTGATGAATTACCAATCTACGAGGAGCTTTCATTTGTAAAACAGCTTCTTGAATTGCCTTAAGCTTTGACACGTCTCCTCTATCTACATGTTCACTGAGCCACGCAATTTTCTTTGCTGCTTCCTGAAGAAATTAATTAGTGGCTAATACATGAAGAAATTATTATCAATTTGAAATTAAAGTAAATCACTTGACACTTAGTAAAATGGGGACACATGCCATACTAAACATTTAAAAAACATTTTGTTGTAATCATCTAGTTGATTTCACTTATACAAGCCAAGTTAGAAAGGGGATAGTAGCCCAAAAAGATGTATACAAACCTTATTTATGTCTTGTGATAGAACTTTTTCAAATACTCCAAAAGGTAGGACAAGTGATGCTGGAAATCTTATCCATTCTGGTACCTCTTTCTTCAAGAATCTAATGCTGCGTGACTTTTCACCAACCTGATACAGCTCTCAAGAAAATACATTTAGGTACAAATTCTTCGTAATACCACTTGGCTCTTGGTTCACGTTACTCTTGTGCTAACGTAATACCATTTGCTTTGTTTATATTATAGGATGTTATTTATAAACTAAAATTTAAAATACTAAATCCTAATATATGTGTGTGTGCGGGTGGCCGCCTATCATACAATATATGTGTGTGTCCAAACTACAAAGTATGCTGGAAACTAGGCCAACATGAGATTATTTGGGTCCACCTAAACATGATCCTTCAACCCATACACGATCCGAACGCATCCCTAGCTCCAAGGAAAATTATAGGAGTTGAAAAAGCTCAAGCAATTACAAAATCCAATGAGCATACCATTTCACTACAGGTTTCTTCAAGTGAATTAACGTACAAACTGCTGAAAATGTTGTTCTTTCGAGAGAGTCCTTGGCATGTGGAGGAAGAAGCAGAGAGATTTGGAAGTAAAGATGGGCCGCAGAGGTTTCTGTCATTTAAAGAAAACGTTAAAATTGCAGAAAATCAATAAAGACACCCTTTCAATGTATCTGCTTCTTTGGGCTCATATAAGCTTGCATATAATCCTAAGAGGTCCTTTACATAAAATTACAGCCAATCCATCATCAGAAAAAAAACTATAACTAGTAAAATATTACAATTTACTAATGACTTGCATATCCTTATACCGGCTCGGCTCATTCAAACTGACTTGGTGACTCACAACATCTCACAAACCAACTTGTCTAGCCAACATCCCCCTTCCCAAGTAAAGATGATAGAAACATTATGATCAACTCATAAGTTTAAAAAATTCCAGAATTATGTTAAAAATGCACCTGTGTCTCAATGGCATTTCAATATTTCCCTTATGAGACATTTCATTGAGCAAGCATTTAGCATTTCCTGCACCATCATTTTGAACCTGCAAAATGTCATTCAGATGATAATCGACAGACTAGGATGTAATTGCTACATAATGAAGATACTTGCATCTATTTCTTCGTGCAATTTAATGCGGAAGCTAGCTCCATTCATCTTCAACCTTACAATGCAAAGGTATAATACATCAAAACCAAAAAGATAAAATAAAAATAGAAAATAATGAACTATAAGATATTTAGCTGAACCATTTATCATGTCTAGTATTTTTAAGAACAAATTCGATGGCATGTATTTTAGGGTCCCTTAGCTCCATGTCAACAACATACACATCTCCGTCCTACAAGTCAAATGATCAGTAACTAAGGCAGAACAATAAAATCCCTTTTTCATCCAAAAAAATAAAAAAGTAAGTCACAATTAGGCAATTATAAAGAATAAACCTTTATAAATGGAGTACACAATGCTGCTTTTTTATAAACTGTTGTCCCAGATGGATAAAAGGAGGGAATAAACCATTTTCTGCAAGAGAGAAACATAATCCAGTGCCGTCCGCAGGTAACCATATTTTATATGAAATAGAAGGTAACAATTATTACCCTTTACTTATAAATGGATTGATTTGGGTTATTTTTTACGGGTCATACAGATTGTAAACGAAATTAGCTTAAGGAAATGAGCAAAGTGCATTTTAAATGTGTAAAACTCCCAAATCATTTTTTAAGTAAAATAGATTACTGTTGAAGAGATGCAACCTTTGTAATGATATATGACACCCCATTATTTATAAACAAGTTAAGAAACTTTGGTGTAAAACTGTTTCTGGTATTCTGGTAAAAACCAATCTGTACAAAAGTTACCCATTTTGACCCAATCAGTATTCATCCATTACCAAACACATACAGCGTGCCTATTTTGCCACCTCTAATAAGAAAGCAAAATCGTTAAAGTTCGACAAGATGTAATCACTTGTTTCCTTTGGAGATGCAACCCCAGTGGAGAATCCAAGTTTGTGAACAGTTCTGAAGTTGAAGTTTCACTTTTGCATTGTGGCCAGTTATAAACATAGATACATCAACCTAATGATACAGAACATAATTTCAAAAACTAGAGATATAGCTTAACTTTTCTAACTTACCCTTAAAATAGCATTAATAATACACAATTTTATATCAGATAGTACCTACATGGCTACATGAATGCTGATGTGAGCTTTTTGATATCACTTCTACCCAATTTTAAATATGTCAAGCAATTTATTTTCATTTAAAAAGTCAAAATCTGCCCATGTGATTATGGAAGGGATATGATGAAAAATGAGAAATTCTAACCTGAAGTACCATTCCATCATGGAATTTAAACTTTTTTATCTCGGTACATTTATCAGACTTCAAGGATTTCATAGTTTAGGCAGTGCGATAAACTCAATACTTGAACGAGTCTGACAATCTATAAAACTGCAAGCTGAAGTATATTACAAGGCAGAATATAAAAAAGTATATTCCCAATTCCCTAAAGACTCAGATCTAGGCAAAGAATCATCTTCTTCATGACTCTGCAAGAGGCATAAATTAAAATTTCTATTTAAAATTATAAACTTCATTTCACATTTGCATCTTGTGTGACCCACTTGTTTAAACAAAAGAGTTGCAAAACCGGAGGGTGATAAAGGAAATTGTACTAGAAAGAAGAGCCAAGGGGTTCATAGCCTAAATGCAAACACAATTACATCTTCTACACCATGCTATTACGCCAAATACAGCATAAAACAAGAACAATGACAAAAAAAGATAAAGAAAAGAACACTTAATGGTGAAGAATTACACAAGTACAGAACAGTGGATAGGATTATTAGAAATTCTTTTTAAGGTACGTACACTCGATCACTACTACCAACTTTTATCAGCAACCAGATATTAGATGCTAAAAGCATGCATCACTGAGTAAGCAGCTTAGAGTCACATGCCACTATTTTAACTTGACCAACATTCTCCTGGATGTCATCATACTTGAACATGGCATCTTGAACAATGAAGGTCCACACATTGTCACAGAATCTGTAGGTGTGTAAGTGTCCCTATTATCATACAAAAGTGAAGAACTTTTAGCATCATTTTAACAAAAGAAGACACCTAACAAAATGCTTGAAAAAAAAATTAACATTGCCATGTGTCCTTAACATATCTTTTATCACACATATATAGTCCTATGTAGAGAACTCTACTAAAGAGACCCCCTAAAAGCAGATTTAGAATTGGATTTCTGAAATATCCGATGTGCCCACTATTATTAACAATAACTAATTTATGTACTATTGCATTAGTTTAATGTACAGTTACTTCCAGTGATACCATTGATGTAATACATTCTTTCAGTTTAACTTTTAGAGATAAGTTACATAATTGTGGATAAATGCTAGGTGTTGGTGAATTGTACCTTGATTGTCACCTTGCTCTTAACTTGGCTATCAAGAGCTTCTGTCATGGACTGCAATCAGTACAACACTGTGAATCAGTTCAAATCTTAAAAATCAACATATTTGAAAACAGCAGTTTTGAATCCTGTGAATCAATACTTCTCATTTCTTCCCCTACTCAAAAAGCACACAGAAAGTTATCACAATTTTCTATTTGGTAATAATTTACTCTTTTTGTTCTTCAAGAAACAGAGAATCCGGGCGTTGGATCTAATAAAAAATAAGAGCAAATTCAGTAAATAAGAAGTATAATATGGAAATCTGGAGACCTTATCAAACTGAACAAGTACTTGAATAGCAAGCTCTGGACTAAGAATCCCATTGGAAACCATCTCATCCAGTGTTTCGGTCAAACACATGCCGATAGTTGATCTGCGATACAATTCAAACGTCGCCATTCTTCTTACTGATCAAGATCTGAAAAATTGATCATAAAAACCTTAAATCAAGAAACAACCAACCAATTTGGGTAAAAAAAAACCCTAAATTTAGAATAGAATGGAAGATGACAGACAGTGAGTGTTGTGGTGAATCTTATAAGTTGAGAGTGAAGTGCAAGAGAGATCAATTTTATTTATTGGTCATAGGAGAGATGAGATTGGGGAAGTTTGTTTGAGATCACGCAAACAATGTATTATTCTTAATACGAGTACCAAATTAATTACCCTACATTCCTCATTCGTGTGTTTTAACTTGCAATAAACTATTTTTCTGGTTTTATTATTAGTCAAATTTAAATTTAAATAATTGGGTTAAGACACAACTTGTTACCTTGAGTCTACATTCTTTGAATGCAAATAGAAACAACTCTGGACACCAACCCAATACACACTAATTAAACCAACAGGATCTTAAACTAATGCGAAACAAAAGACTCAAGAGGTCGGGTGCAATGCATTCACATAAATTTAGGGAATGGGTTGTGAATTCTCTTAGCTCACCTATAGTAGTACGGGTAACTAAGGTCGTCTTCACGAGGAATATGTAAAAAGTGTAACTTTAGTTCAATGATTTTAAATTGATCAAGAAAACAATTTCAAATTAAGGATTGATTTTTGGAAAGCAAAATTGCAAAGTAACAAACTTGATTGGTTTTGAAAACAATAATAATAAGAATGATCCACTCCGGGTTTCAGGTTTGTAAAACAATATTGTAACCTAATTATTCTTAGAGCATTCACAACCCATTCCCTAAATATATCTGAGTGTATTTCTTATATTATGATATGGTTATAAGTGGTTGTGAGTGAAGGATATGAGAAATTTACTATATAATCTGTATTTTTATGAAACACTGTTCAAAACCCTATAATGCATTTAATATATTTTAAGTGATTGTGAGTGGAGGAGAGAGAAAAAGTAATGATAACGTTGAAGAGGATAGAGAAAAAATAGTAACTTTTAGTGTAATTATATAGATAAAGATGGGGAATGGGTTGTGAATGCTGTTAGCAAACAATCATATAGACATAATTGTATTGGTTTGATTGATTTTAGTGATACAGATGAAACGAGTTTTAAACGGACCTATTCACAAACTACCAATTTCAATTTGCTAATCAAAACCCAAGACTCACAATGCTCATGATGTAAAGAAACCAAAAACTGATGAATATTAGATTAAGATTCAAAACAAAGAAAACCCATTTAAAGTAATCAACCAATAAATGTAATCATATAGCTTAACGTGTCAATCAAAACTTTAACCCAATCTAAGAACACTAAAGTTAAACAAATGTCATAAACACAAATCCTACATCCGGAGAAGATCACAAGTGATTTAGCCGCTAATAGTTGTTATGAAATCAAAATCAGTTGTTGTAGGAATCAATTGCATGAAAGGATGGATCCGTAGGTGTTCTTTGCTCTCAAAATTGCTCCTTGAATGGCCAAAAACAAATTGGTGAAGAGTAAATTCGTAGCCCCTTTTAAACCTTTAATTAGGTTACAAAACCCTGAAAATTCGTAGTTGTCAGCCTAGGGACGTAATTTACGTCCTCGGGGAAGTAATTTACATCCATAGGGACGTAATTTACTAGCCCCCTGAATCAACACTTTTTTCTCATGTTTTGCGTCATAGTTTGGGTGCTTTATTTTGGCTGATCACACATAGGATGCAATTTACGTTCCCCTTCACTCTTTTTTCACTTTTTTATTTCTCAAGTGTTGCTTTTTCATGAGATTCCGGCTTCCATTCTAACTTCCGAAAAGCACCCGAATTATGTTTGTTAAGCTCCACAAACTTGAAATTCAATAAGCTCCCATAGTAATTGTGTTCCATATTAATAAACATATAAAAACACACAATTAAACATGTTAATGCAATGAAAAACACCGACATATCACTGACGAAAAAAAGAGAGGGGACGGGCACGGCCCCCCCCTGGCCCATAGTAGGCTTCGCCTATTTTAAAGCCCAAGGCTTTGCGGACCTTCCAAAATGAACCATGCAACAGTATAAAATAGAGAAATGAGATTTTTTTCTTATTTTTGTCTAGTGAAGCAAGCTTAAAATTCACCATAAACAAAAGCACAAAGATAGCTCATGAGAAGTCTTGATTTGTCTAGTTCTAAATGTATTCCCTTATAAAACAACTTAGAATCTCATATTTGTCTTCTGAGCTTTTATTATTATAGCAGTAGAAAAAAACAAATTTCTTAAAAACACATGTTAAAATATAAAATTAAGTTAAAGAGCAGGTCAAGTCTATCTAGTTACGTCATCTCTTTTCTAGAGCACACATTAGCAACACCATATTATCATAAGAATTGATTTAAAACAAATGATATTTTGTTATTGATACTTGTTAAACATGTGAAGAACAGTGCAAATGAGAGTTAACCATATATGCCCAACAAAACATATCTCCAAACAGAAATACATTTTGAAAAACTCTAGCCATATTAAAATAAATGATCTCAAACTTAAAGCCTTGTAATTTTTTTATAAAAAAGTAAAGCAGTCCTACATAGGTGCTCCCTATAGAACACAATTAACCAAGAGTGTCATTAGTATTGTAGCAAAATTCTCATACAACTGGTCTAATGGGTTTGGGTAATCTCATCAAGTAAGTGCTAATGTTATACATGTAGAGATATATGACTATCATTTTTTCCAACTGATTTCTTTAAATAGAACCACCCAAATTTAGGATATTACTACAATATGCACCTAAGATCTAAGATTGGGAGAAACATGAGGCGTACACAGGGATCCGATTTGATACTATAAGCTGCTACCATAATTATATTAAGCTAGTGCTCAATATATATGTAGTCTTGAAATTTGCAGCTTTTAGTCACTACTAGAAAATAAGGCTAATGTAACTTTTTATAAGTAACTTTATTTAAATGAGTTGCATTTGACTCTAATATAACTTCGTTAAATATAAAAGTTGCATTAGAATATCTAATGCAACATTTTTCATAAAAAGTTGCAAAAGCATATTGAATTTGCAACCTTTTTAATTTAAAAATTGCAGATTGTATTGAAATTTGTAACTTTTGTCATAAAGGTTACATTGTGAAAACATATATGCAACTATTATTTTAAGAGGTTGCAATGTTGCATTGTCAAAAGTTAAACACTACTATATTATTTTAAATGTTGCATGTATTTTTAAAAAAAGTAAAGTGCAACTAGTAACTTAATAGGTTGCATATATCCAAACCTACACACAGTTCGTATGAATCATGACGTAAATACTTGCATTTCACGAGAAAAAAATATTGTTAAGATTGAAAATTCAATGAATACGAAAAAAGTAACATGTATCGGAAGTTTTCTTTTGTAGATATTAAATGCTTCTATATATTAATCTTTGATGTTTAAATAAAATTTTGTTATAATCAAATAACATTTTAAATCGGAAAAGAAAAGGTTAAGAATGATCATTTTTTAAAAATTTTCGAATTCAAATTATGATAACGCAGACGGATGAAATGTAAATGTCAAAACAATATAGGAAGTTTAATATTTATTATTAATTTCAAGATGACTACATGTAAAATTAGGTATATTATATTTCTCAAACTCCATTGGACCGCAGACTAACAATTGAATCTTTTTTATAAGTTCAAAACATGGCTGCTATGTGAGTTTCCAACGTGGTCTGTTTTGGCCTTTAAATTGGTGACTGCTTGGTGTGTTTAAGGCTGCATAAAAAGCCCACAGCCCATTACTTCCAATTGGACTCCTCCACCGCCTGAATTACCACCATTGGAACATTCTTTCTTAATACAAAAAAATTCCATCAACCAGGTAGCCCTCCCTCAAAATTCGATCGTTCTTCTTGTTTCTTCACCAACTGTCGCTGCTTCTGTGCTTCATCATCTGTTGTTGCCATACTAAATCATTGATCAGGTGCTTTTGTTAATGTTTCAGATTGAATTTTAAGTTTCCAAGCAAAGAGCTCATGTAATCGATTAAAAAACATATTGGAATGAAGCGTTTGATCTTTTGTTGAATCTTTGGCTGCTTGATCATTATCCTTATCAATTTGTTGCTTCACCATCACTTTCAACAAGTGCAAGGTTAGTATGACTAATCTATTGTTCAATAAAAGTTCTTTGCTTTGGCACTTTGGCTTGTTAACAAGTATGTGAGGAGTTTATAATTGTGGATTCCCAAATTTATGTTTGTTTTATTAAGCCTAGAATTGAATAGAGAAGAATCGATAGAAGAAGAAGGTTATTAACTCTAAGCTACTGATTTGTTATTCATCAGCCACTTTTAGCGACTAACCCGATTAACGAACCGATCGTTACTTGAGTTGTATAGGACTTTAAGACATTAAATTCCAATGTAGTTATTATTCTATTGATAAAGTCACAGCTTTTAATATGTTTTTTTTTTAGTTCTATACAACTGCCAAGTTGATTAATATGTTTTAATCAATTAATCGTGCTAATGCATAAGTCAGCTTTTATCAATTTGTTGCTTAGAGTATGATTCATCAGGTTGTTGCTCATATGTTTAATACATACAAGTCCTTTGCTAAGTTTTCCTTTAAATTTCAATATCATATACAATACATGTAAAAGACAGTCGTATATATAAGCAATTACCTTACATAAGCATACATGCCACTAAGATGTACTTTCTTATATGTGAATAAAACCATGTTGTTTTTTTAATGTTTCTATTAACTTCAGGATACGAGAGACATGAGAAAGGTTAGAGATTGGATGTATTTACCTAGACGGTTACTAGACTTTGAAGCCGGAGTTATATAATTCCTTAATGTTTCATTTCACAAGGCAGCAAAAGGATCACAAATATGTTGTCCTTGTAAACGGTGGAAAAATCATTACTGGTATCGAAGAGATGAAGTATTGGATCATTTAAAAGGACACTGATTTGTAGAAGACTACTATGTGTGTAGAATTAGTGATGAGATGGTGATATGATTATATTATGCTCCTGATTTGTGTTTTTCACTATTCAAGATGCGGATTTTTTTATTGATATATGTTATCATGAATATAGAAAAATAAAGATCCAAACAAGGAAGTACCAAGTTTAACTCAAACATTTGAATGTACGTGTAGAAGGACCGAAGGGCATGTATATCTTGATACATGTGATGACACCGCAAAGAAAATTGTAATTTTTTAAAGTTTTTTACTTTGAGAATTTTGGATGAACAATTCTGTATGTTGACTTTTAAAAGTCATTTTCTTGTTCTATTGTTCAAATTAGTTCATTGCGAAGACATTCATGTAGCATTCATGGTATCACAAACAAATTATATAACAATAACTATTTATTGTATTACAAATATATACCTGCAGCTTGTAATCCCTTAGAATTGGTTTAATTTAACATTAGAAAAGTTGACTTTACTTCATAGTTTAGCTTTTACTTCTTAAACCCCAACAAAACTTTAGCTTTTTTCTCATAACCAGCTGCATTGCACAACTTAAAAGTGAAATTTTTAGTAAATCATGGACAAAGAAAAGTATATAAGATATGATTGTTTTGAATACAAAGCATATATCTTGAGAGAACAGAGCACATATATATATATTCCCCTTAGCATGAATCATAATCTAGGTTTTGCATTTAGCATGAATCTCCTAATTCGAGACCTACCTAGGAGCAAGTTACATAGGTGAGTGGACCTGTGTTTGTTTATGAACCTTAAATTTTGATCCTAGTTTTTAGTTAGAAATATTTAATACACAGTAATATATATATATATATATATATATATATATATATATATATATATATATATATATATATATATATATATGTGTGTGTGTGTGTGTGTGTGTGTGTGTGTGTGTGTGTGTGTGTGTGTGTGTGTCTGTGTGATCCGTTGGTTGTTTTTAGTTAAAAATATTTGATGTTGTATGGTTCTTGATATATGTCAGATAATAACTTGTTTATGGGTAGTTGTATTTAACAAGTAACTTGTATTGTTACTAAATTTTTTGACAAGCAACTTGTATTGTTGGTTTATTGGTTGTTGTAATTTTATAATATTTTCTTATTCTCCTTTGAAGGAACAAATGAAGAATTACAAACCTGCAGAAGATGAAAAAGCTTTGGTCGATCCTTATACGGTTGTAAGGAACAAGGAGTATAATGGCTACCACCGACTTTATGGAAAAGGTGTTACTAAAAAAATGTTAAAAAAAGTGGATGGTGTTGAGGAACCGTACATGATTTCGGGGGGCTTATGGAATCATTCAAAACGAGTTTTGAAGTTGAAAAAACATAATTACTTGAAATGCGAAAAGAAATTGAACAGGACCATGAAAGGAAAAAAGCTAAGATAGAAGGTATGCGGAAAGATTTTGACAACCAACGAGCAAACTTTGAAGCTATGATGCAGAATATTATGAAAAAACTACCTATTGAATTACTTCAAGATCTTAGAGATGAGTAGAAGGTGTTCATTACTTTTTACAAGTGTATTTGACAAATTTATGTTGATCATGTTGTTATTTTGAATTAGACTTTATGTTTAGTTACAGTATATAATTATCTGTTATATTTATGTTATTCTTATGTTGGTGAAATTGGGATAGTATTACATATTAATAATAAATTTAATACATTAAACAATGAATTACAAAGTTGCATTTGTTTGTAAAAAATGTTGTATTTTTTCTAGTTAAAATATTAGCAAGTGTTGCATTTGATGTAAAAAAAGTTGCATTTCTCTAATAAAAATATAATAATTATTGTATTAAAGTGTAACAAAGGTTGTATTTTAGTCTATCAAAAGTTGCAATTGAGATAGCAAATGTTGCATTTAAAAGTAAAACAATGTTGCATTAACATATAAAAAAGGTTGCATTGTTAAATAGTTGCATTTAAACAATAAATGCAACACTTTTAGAAAAAGTTGCATTATCTAACAAAAATGTTACATTAGATCTAATGCAACTTCACCTAATGCCGCCCTTGATAAAGGGTTGCATTAGGCCTAATGCAACATTTTCAAGGCCTAATGCAACTTTTTATCGGAGTTACATTAGCTTCATGTACTAATTTTTTAATGTATTTGTTCACAGAAAGATGTTTTTTAATCCTTACAAGAGCTTGAATTGATTTGTTCTTGGTGAGACTATTGTTAAAATGAATAATTCTCCTTCACAAATTGCTAGAGATACCTAAAAACAGTCCTTGCTAAATGAATATTATATACAATGCAATTACTTGAAGATTTGGAATCAAAACCATGATACGACCTCAAAAGAAATAGTACCAAAGGAGAAAGGAAAACCTTTACTATTACTAGGGACTGCAAACGTTGGTGGTGTTGCGTTATCAGAAGCTACGACCATCATTCATTTGTTTATGTTTATATTTGGCCCACAAACTTTCTAGTGCCGAAAAAATGTAATCTAGAACTAGACTACTTGTGAATATTTATCATTTAGGCCAACCGATATGCTTTGGGTTGGATATATATGTTTTCTTTCAAATCCATAATCAAAATTATTAAAAATTTAATATAGAATAATTCTCCAAAGCTTTATTATAATAAAAAAATATATAATTCAAAACAAGATTACAATTCATATATAATCCTAAACCTTGACCATATATCTATAGGCTAAATCCAACTTGATTAGCAGATAACCTAATTAACCTAGGACTCAATTTGAACATATATTCTAACTATATAGATAGCAAACCTAATATCCTGATTAATTCCTTGGGTTGATGCCCCATCTTGGTCTTTTAGGTGGGCAATGGGCCACTCGTAATAATTAAGTTAAATACGCTCAACATTCTTTCCCTTAATTCTAATGTTGGTATTAAGGAGGTCTTGACCTCTAAGAGATCTTCTCATATTTTTTAACTTGATCCGTGCCAATGGTTTAGTTAGGATATTTGTATGTTGTTCGTCTCCGGTTATGTAATTAATCAACTATTACTTGCTCGTCTTCCACACACTCCCAGATAAAATGGTATTAGGTGTGTATAAGATTTTTGCTTTCATGAAAAACGATATTCTTGGATAATGCAGTAACGGATTTATTATCAAGCCAAAGTAGTACTTTTACTTTCCCAACTTGTTATTTCTGAGAGTATCACTTAACTAAATTGTTTGACATGCGACTCTGGTAGCCGCCATGAATTCGGCCTCACAAAAAAAGTGCCATCGTTGCTTGTTTCTTAGAACTTCAAGACACCAGTGATGCCTTAAAATAGAAAATATGCCTGGAACTTCTTTTGCCACTGGCTTTGTATTGTGATTACCGTCACTATAACCAACTAATTCTTTATTTATTTTTGAGTAAATTACCATTTTCGTCCCTGTGGTTTGGTGAAATTGCCACTTTAATCCAATAGTTTGTTTTTTCGCATCTGGGTCCCTGTGGTTTACAATTCTTGTCATATTCATCCATTCTGTTAACTCCATCCAAAATTTCCGTTAAATGAGGGGTATATTGGTCATCTTACATATATGTTTTTATTTTTTTTAAACCTGATTTAATATATACTCTTTAAATATATTGCTATTTTAGTCCCTGTGGTTTGAGCGTATTTACCAATTTAGTCCAAAAATAACCACCACACCACTATCCGTCACAAGAACCACCGAACCACCACCACCGCCCCATCACAAAGCCACCAACACCACACCAGAGCGCCCACCACCACCACGCACATTGGATCGTCGCTACCATGTAAACCCTAAAAATCGACAATCAATATTGGACTTGTAACATACTACTTCGAAAATGCATATCAAACCCTACTAGTACCTCTACAATACTCGTTTTCAAGGGTTCTATATACGTTTTCGAAGGGGTTTGTCATAAGTTCGAGATTAACGGTTTGTTTCTAGGGTCTACATGGTGGTGGTGATCTAGTGTGTGATGGCGGAGATCTAATGTGTGGTGGTGGAGATCTAATGTGTGGTGGTGGTACCCGTTTGGTGTGGTGTTGGTGGTTTTATGATAGGGTGGTGGTGATGATTTGGTGGTTCTGATGGAGTGGTGGTGGTTTTGCAGCGTGGTGGTGGTGTGGTGTGTAAATACGAGGTCCAACTCTAGATGGTTCCGGTCTTGTTGAACTTCGATTTACCGATGCTCTCTGAAGCTTCACACCTACGCATAATGAAAACAACACCAGTTAAGGCGTTCCAAGGGGGAAATATCCCTGGAACGACCCTCCGGCGTGAGAGTAAGTATTTGTTGAATGGAAATATGTGATAGGGATAATTAAGGGGGAGCTTTTGTGTGTATTCTTTTGTGAGGATCTCGATCCTCCTTACCTGGTATTTATAGTGTTTGCCTGCTGCAATCGTGTGCTGATTTACAGGGATTATTCCCCGACAAATCCATTACATTTTATATTTTCCGACCGTTACTGAATTATCGGTTATGATTGGGGTGATTCCGATGTAATTAAATGTGGGGCACATGTCCTACTGGCTTACCCTTTCCGCCCACATGGGCCGGGCTTTCGGGTTTGGGTACCCGGTCTTGTGTGGGTTATTTGTACCCTACATCTACATGCTGGTTCCATCACGGGTGGTGGTGATATGGTGTTTTATGCTAAGGTGGTGGGATTTTTGGACTGAATTGACAAACATGTCCAAACCACAGGGACTAAAATAGCAATTTAGTTAAAGGGGATATATTAAATGGGGTTTAAAAAAATAGAAAAATAAAACATATATGTAAAATGAACAATATACCCTTTAACGGAGAATGTTGGATGGAGTTAACGAACTGGATGAATATGACAAGATTTGTAAACCACAGGGACCCAGATACGAAAAAATAAACTATTGGATGAAAGTGACAATTTTCACTAAACCACAGGGACGAAAATGACAATTTACTCTTTATTTTTAAAATGTTCTTATAAAGTATGATGTTAAGAGAAAATGACAAGGGAAAAGCAAATAGTGGAAAGAATATTCATATACAACACTTATGAAAGGTGATCATTTACTTGCTGATCGTGCGGTAAAAATTTAGTGTCTAATTAATTTAAAAGCATGATTTTATATTGTAATTAGTGTGGAACAAGTTCACGTTGTTGGTGTTTAGATTTGTAGGAATTAGAGTTAAAGAACACTTGGTTTGGAGAAAAGGAACAAAAGACGAAACTATAGTACTGAAGTTGAAATTAAAGAAAGTTATAAAATTGGCCCAGTAAACCCTATACCGGTCAGCGTATGGACGACGTATTTGTGAGTGTATTTGAAGAAAAAAAATAGAAGGTTGGGCGTCAGAAAGCATGGCTGGGTGTATGAGGGTCGGCGTATCATACGCCGATCATCAACAAACACTCGGATTTTATGCATTCAAGTTATTTAAACATATTCAATCCCAATTCAAAGGGAGACTTTTTTTACAGCAGAAAAGAGGTGATTTCAAAGAGTCTTTTTGTGCTTGCAAGCTTCCTAATTCATATAAGAATCATCATTGATCATCATCTACTCAAGACTAAAGAAGTAATGAAAACCATGAGTGGCTAAAACGTTTAGGTTGCTTTCAGGTGGATAGTTCTTATCAAGTGCAATGGTTAGTCATGTTTAGGGTTTCTATGTTAAACATCTTGTGACTAAATGTAATGGGGGTTTTGATTGAGTTAAACAATTTGTTTATAAAGAAAGTCGTTTGCTTTATCATCAACTTCCGGTTTCCTTACATTGTTAGCTCATTGAGAAAAGTAGATAACGTGATATAGATTAATGAATAACTTTGTGAATGAACGAATCTTAAAAGATTGTTCATTGGTTATCACTTAAATCAAAAGCCAAGATCTTTAGTCGTATTATGTAACCCTAAAGTACATCTGATAAATCATTGATCTTGGAGAACTAGAAACGCGAAAGTGATTGTTTCTTACTATTTAATCAAATTAGTTTTAAAGTTCTTTGCTTTATGCGCGTGTGTTTTTTAATTCATTCAAAGTTTTAAGCTTTAGTTTTAAGTTTCTGTTTTTTTGTTAATCGAGTTGAAATCGTTAAACACTTACAAGAAATTTTCTGTGTAGACGATCTTACTTACCCTTACACAATAAAGGTAGGTAAGACCGATTATTTAACTTTTTTTTATCGAGTTTCGACAACCAGATCACTTGTAAGTGACCAACAGTTGGATCAGTTTTTTAATTATTTTTTTTGATTTCTTCCCCAGACATTTCATTTGTTACTTGGCGCTCCATATTCTATGGCTTCATACTTAATAACGTTTGCAAATAAGTACGAATATAAATCGTTTACTACACATCCATAATTGAAAAATAAAGCCTTTGTTTCTCAGCAAATCATTATAACATGAATGAACAAATAAGAGACAAATTTGATTTATGGTGTGTATGTATTGTACGTCTAAACATGTTAATTTTTTTTATGCAAGTACGATGCATACACCTAATATTGTAGAGCAAAATTCTAGACCTCTTAAAGAGACTATTCAAATTATTCTATTATTCTAGTCGTTTGATTCATGTCCTTTGTGTTGACATACCCAAGTTCAACCCTTGGGTACTACATATATTTTTTTAGTTATTTAAATCTCACTTACTCTTTTTCTCATAATTTCATTTTATTATCATTTTAATTTATTTTTCTCACAATTTCATGATCATGTTATTAATTACAACAAAAAAAAATCAATTAGTTATCAAATAATACGAAAATAAAATATTAAACCTACAACTTTATTAAAATTTTAATATATTTATTTAGAAGTACATAATCTTACAAAAAGTTGTAACCCTTTTTTAACAAAGTTGCATATTTTAGTAAAATTGGCAACCTTTTTAAAAAAAGATTGTAATTTTATGTAAAATATGTAACTTTTTTTATAAAAAGGTTGCATTTCACTAAAATTATATAACTTTTTATGTAAAATGTTGCATTAGATCTTTTAATGCAACTTTTATGTTAAATAAAGTTGCATTTGAGTCAAACGCAACTTAAGTAAAATAAGTTGCATTTAAAACCTTGCATTAGCCTTATTTAACGTTGCATTAGCCTTATTTTGTAGAAGTGAAAGTTGCATTTGTATGTAAACAAGGTTGCATTTATTGTAGCTAAATTCTTGAAAAATGTTGCATTTGATGTGGAAAATGTTGCATTATAGTCTAGCAAAGGTTGCATTTGTGTGTTAGTAAAGTTGCATTTAAAAGTAAAAAAATGTTGCATTTAAAAGTAAAAAAAAGTTGCATTAGCATGCAAAAAAAGTTGCATCCTAAAAAAAGTTGCATGTGAATATTAAAGCAACCCTTTTAAAAATGGTTACATTATCTAATAAAAAGTTACATTAGATCTAATGTAAATTCATCTAATGCAGATAAAAAGTTACATTAGACCTCATACAACCTTTTCAAGACATAATGCAACTTTTAACCAGAGTTACATTAACTTATTTTCTTATGGCGTGAATCGTCTTCGCTGAGTGAAAATATCAATCTCTAGTCATTTGAGCCCTATTATTCTAACAAGAAAAAGTAGGCCTGCCAAAGCTATTGATTATCATTTAATATGTACGGGCCGATATTTTTGTTAGGTGGTCTCTAAAACGTAATAAAAAGTGACCTACCAGATTCGAACATGCATCCTTCTTGTATGAAGGTGGCGCGGGCCTCAAGCAAATACTACTATGTCAATTAATTGTTATGACACTATGACAATTAATTGTTATGACAATTAATTGTTATGACAATTAATTGTTGCACTCTCAGGCAAATTATTTACATGGGTCAATGTAAAAAAATCATGGGTGTCGCTCGAATTTTACCTGCATAAACTACATATAAAATTAAAATTTCATAAGGGTCGGATCGTACCTGTACACGTGGGTGTGCCCTTGAGTGTATATTTGAACTAAATCTTTAAAAATATATTAATAAAAAAGTGGAAAACTAATATTTAGGAGAGCTTTATATATAGTTGAATGATTCTCACTGCTTTCGGGGTGATTCTTCTCCATTGAGGTTCACAACCCCCTCGTGCAATTGTTCATAGGGCTGCTAATTGATGCCCCCTGAAATATACCTTAGATCCTTTTGATACATTTTAAATGTGTAAAAAAAAAAGAGAGATTGTTTCATTTAAGAAAAGAGATATTGTTTCATTTAAAAACAAGATTGTTTCATTTAAAAACAAGATACAAAGCATTCAAGAACAAAGAGGAAAATTGAAACTAAACCAATTCCTCCCATCAATATTTGACCTCTTAGCTCTATTCCTCACTCAAAGCATACCTCGAGCTTTAACTTGAAATGGTCTCTCCAACACATATATATATGGTTGGAAGTTCAAGTTCACATCATCTTTAGTAAAATCAAGGCCCCAGAAGTTTTTATTATTTAAAATCTAGAATAATTTCAAATTGAGAAAGAATATAAAGTGCTAGAAATAAAACCAAAAAATTGGTCAATCCTAGCCCAGATTCACTGGTTCAACTAGTTCGCTGTAACCCGGGAGACATTTTTCATAATTTTGAGATCGTTTAAAAGTTCGATATATGTATGTGTTAATTTAACATTTATTTTCTTGTAAGAAAACACTACTCTTTTTATGGCATTATTGATTCATTAACATCATTTTAGATCTATGATGATGATCGAAGCAATATTCTACTTTACTCAATAATATTATATGTTCATGTGAGTAACACGTTCTTTATAAAGTATATAATATATATATTTTTTTGAACGGCATAATTATATGATATAATGAGTCGTTTTCCATTATAACAATATTTTGTTTAAATAAATGCAACTTTATAAAATAAAGCTTTGATAAAATGCGTGGAAAGAAATCTGAAAGTGACTGAAGGTTTCTTTCTTATATTTCCCCCCCTACAATAGTTGTTATAGTTTTTATTTATATGAATTAAAAACATAGGGGTTGTTGTGGATAATAGAACCTAGTTGCAAAATAAAGGTCGGTTCTATCACATTATTTCTTCAAACAAATAAGGTCATTTGATCTATAAAGAACTAGTTTAAAAAATGTGTTTTATACGGATTAAATTAAAACATACATTTAATAGTCAATAATTAATATTTAGAAGTTATAAAATAAATTTTTCAATAAGATATGATTCAAGTTACGTATAATAAACCACCTTAAGTAATAAAATAATAACAATATTTTTGAAACTTTCTTCTTTAAAAAACTTTTGTTTAAAAGATGCTTATTAAACATTTCAAATTTTTTTAAATTTGTCTATTAAACATCATATTTTAAAAGAGTTCTCTATAGTAAAAAATCATATATATTTAATTTTCTTAAATTATATTTTTTGCCAAAAAAATATGCTTTATAAGTGGGAAAGAATATCTTTAGCATTTATTATAATCACTAAACGATTAACCTTTTATGCTAATGACACGTGGAAATAAGTGTGTGAAAAGATGACATGTACGTGAGAAGGGAGTATAAAAAGATGACAAGTGATAACATTTTATTTTACTTTATTAGTACAGATTAAAATGCATTAAACTTGTTTCGTAAATCTTGAGCCTTGGTGTTATTAGGATTTTTGGCTATATGAAAATTGTTCTCATCCCACATTGCTGCAAGGATGAAAGCTTGGGAGGACTTCAAGCCTATAAAAGAAGTCCAAGGCTTTGGTTTCAAAGTGCCCCAACCAAAAATACACTTGAAGTGTTTGGTTCTTTCTTTCTTTTCTAGTTCTCTTGTCTTAGAGTGTAGAAAGTTTTAGTTAATCACTTTGGAGAGTGTGGGTGTAATTGGGCGGGGGGAGGCTTGAGAGATTAGTCTATGTGATTGTAACAATTTCTCGCATAGTGAATCTTTCTCTCTGGAGGCCCGTGGTTTTTCTCCGGTTTTAGAGTTTCCACGTATATTCTTGTGTTCAGTTATATTTCTCTATTGTTAGCATTGGAAGGGTTGTTGGGGATCCTTGAGACCGCTTGTTTTCCAACAAGTGGTATCAGAGCTCCAGGTTTTGGGGGAGGTCTCGGTTTAGAAGGTTCGTAGTATGCTCTGTGGTTGCAGCTTAGTCTGATCTTCCACATCAGAAACGGGTTTTCGGTTGACTATTTTGTATACGATAGAATTATACAGAAGTCGGATATACGCATTTGTCCTGAGAAGGTTCTGGCTAGGAAAGACTTGGTACTTAAGTGTGTCCATTGTGAACCACCTCTCTTTCCTGGGAATCCTTTATTGGGTAACTGCTTATAGGCTTGGTGTATATTTTCTAGTATACAATATTGTTTTTGAAGATACGGATACGATGTCGAAATACAGTCCCATGAGGTTCGACGTAGAGAAATATGATGGAAGAATCAACTTTGGTTTGTGGCAAGTTCAAGTCAAGGATGTGTTGATTCAATCTGGGTTACACAAGGCATTGAAGGGGAAACCGACCCCTGTTTCAAGCAAGGATTCAAGCGGAACAAGTAAAGACGATGATGAAGAATGGGAAGATTTGGATTTGAGAGCAGCAAGTGTGATTCGTTTGTGTCTAGCAAAGAATGTTCTTGCAAATGTGCATGGGATATCAACTGCAAAGGATTTGTGGGAGAAGCTTGAGCAGTTGTATCAAGACAAAGGCATCTCAAATCGGTTGTATCTCAAGGAACAATTTCATACCCTTCGTATGGATGGAGATACAAAAATTTCAGATCATCTAAGTGTTCTTAATAATATCGTGTCAAAACTGGAGGCTATTGGAGTAAAGGTTGAAGATGAGGATAAAGCACTAAGGCTCATATTATCTTTGACATCTTCCTATGAGCATATGAAGCCCATTCTGATGTATGGGAAAGAAACCTGAAGTATGCGGATGTTACTGAGAAGCTATTGTCTGAAGAGAAAAGACTAGGAAGTAGCAGTCATACTTCGTCAGAAGGAACAGTTTTAATATGCGGGAACGGGAAGAAGAAGCACTCACAGAAGATTCCTGTATGCTGGAAGTGTGGACAGTCTGGGCATGTCAAGAGAAATTGTCCAGGTGGAGCAGATTCGGCTAGCAGCTCCAAGTCAGCTAACAATGTCTCCGTCGTTGTTGACGGTGATGATTTCCTTTGAGGTTATGTCATCCCTATGGTATGACCGCGCTACCATGAAAGGGGATGCAATTTTGTTAGCGGGTTCACGGATTTACACATGGGCATTGGGTTGGCATAGATGCAAGATGTGTGGTGAAAAATTGATGTTGATGGCTGATGAACTTCTAGGTATGCCAAGGGGGAAGTTGCACCATAAATTTTCAGCAGGTTTTTCAACATGTGCCGAGAAAAAATTCTTAGAATGGTCTATTCTAAGTGGCGATACTCTTTTATGGTGGAGTATGATCGTCGGTTGAAGACGGTGTTACTTTAATGTGGTTGTTTTTCATATATCCAAGGTGGAGATTATTAGGATTTTTGGCTATATGAAAATTGTTCTCATCCCACATTGGTGCAAGGATGAAAGCTTGGGAGAACTTCAAGCCTATAAAAGAAGTCCAAGGCTTTGGTTTCAAAGTGCCCCAACAAAAAATACACTTGAAGTGTTTGGTTCTTTCTTTCTTTTCTAGTTCTCTTGTCTTAGAGTGTAAAAAGTTTTTAGTTAATCACTTTGAAGAGTGTGGGTGTAATTGGGCAGGGGGAGGCTTGAGAGATTAGTCTATGTGATTGTAACAATTTCTCGCATAATGGATCTTTCTCTCTGGAGGCCCGTGGTTTTTCTCCGATTTTGGAGTTTCCACGTATATTCTTGTGTTCAGTTATATTTCTCTATTGTTAGCATTGGAAGGGTTGTTGGGGATCCTTGAGACCGCTTGTTTCCCAACAGGTGTCTTAAGAAATCATAGGTCGTTGATTTGATACTTCCATAAGATGCCTGAAATGCACATAGCGTGGTTTTATAGTATAAACTTTAGACTCCATCAAGCCTGTCAGTTAAATCTAAATTACGAGTTAAATATATTTAATTGTGTCAGTTGAAACCACATAATCATAAAACATGGCCATGTGGTGATGTGTACTTGAAATAATAAAAAAGATGAACCACATGGTATATATGTGAATCTTGAGATATTCTTGTTTCAAGATAGATGCATGATCTCTATATAGTACCAAGTAGTGATTTATGAAAAGATAAAAGGCAAGCAAAGGACAGGTTGTCATAAATATTAGCAAATTGAGTCACGCTCCAGATATTTCCTAATGAGGAAACCTTAATTTCTCTGAACAACAAAAGCCTCAGCTTCGCTTTTTTATATACAAATCTTTTATTTTTAGGGCAAGTACAGCTAGTACTTGTCACTTTCACCTGCCTAAAAGGACTAGATTACCCCTTTGTTTATTATTTCATCCTCTTACTTTATTTTATCTTTATCTCAAACTAAGTTAAAATAAACATATACTCGACACATTTAGCGTCATCGACACTTCCAAGAAGGCGTCCCAAAATTGAAACTAATTTCCACGTACTTCAAGGATGGTACAACAAATCTAATGATACTATATATTGGAGTAAGTTAAACAATTATCACTATCTTATTCAATCGAGCTGTCTTCAAATTCACAAGGTGGCAAAATCAAAATTTCTTACTTTGAGGGTGTCAGCAAGTTATGTAATAATATAGAGAAACACACCCAGATAAATTGACACCCACTTAGATAAATCAACACCTCTCTATACACCGCTTATACACGACGTATAGGGTCGAATACACTGAAAGCGAGAAAAATTCAGGGGGGTTCAGAGATAGAATTTTTAACGATGTGCCATAGGCGGTGTATACGCCGCGTATGGATCCATAGGCGGCGTATACGCCGCGTATGGATCCATAGGCAGCGTATGGAATTTTTAACAATGTGCCATGTTTTCTTTTATGATTCATTACAAATGTAATAGTGCGTCAACACATCTAGAATTTAAGGTTTTGTTGGACACAATACCTCCACCCTTAACATACATGACACACTTTTTAATTAAGGGGTTGTTTGATAATTTCTGAATAATACAGTGTTAAACCAATAAGAGGTCTGAACTATTAAGTGTTGAACCTTTAAGAGATCTGAACCATTAAAAACTAGTATATTGCTTAATTATTCAAAGGCAAATATCTGACCAATTCAGATAAGAGATCTTAACCATTCAGCATTAAACCTCTTAACCATTCAGCATTAGTATAATACTTAACCATTCAGAGGAAAATGTTTGAACTATTCAGACAGTTGATCGCGAAAAAAACAATTTGAACCATTAAATGCTGAAGCATTCAGGCAGTTGATCGCGAAACAAACAATTCATATCTAAATCATTAAAAGTCTGATTCAGATGCTGCTAAATAAGCTAAGTATTTTTAGTATATTCTTACCTTGAAATGCATTCATGCGATAGACATCTTTTATCTTTAAATTCTTAATTATTAACTGCACGATTTGTAATATCCAGTTCGATAATTGGAATAAAGTCCATTAATCCTTTTTTGGCTTCATTAAAAAGATTGAGGCCTTTATGCTAAATTAAGAAAGATGAAGGCGCATACATACATACGTAGGTACGCGCCTACGTACGCGCCTACGTACGCGCCTACGTACGCGCCTACGTACGCGCCTACGTACGCGCCTACGTACGCGCCTACGTACGCGCCTACGTACGCGCCTACGTACGCGCCTACGTACGCGCCTACGTACGCGCCTACGTACGCGCCTACGTACGCGCCTACGTACGCGCCTACGTACGCGCCTACGTACGCGCCTACGTACGCGCCTACGTACGCGCCTACGTACGCGCCTACGTACGCGCCTACGTACGCGCCTACGTACGCGCCTACGTACGCGCCTACGTACGCGCCTACGTACGCGCCTACGTATCTATATACGTACATACATACGTATATATCTATATACGTACATACGTACATACGTACATACGTGTATATATATATATATATATATATATATATATATATATAGAGGGGCTTTTAAATGAAAACTAAAAATTTGACAAAAACCATAAGAACGATTCTTAACCATAGATTAAAATATCAATGGCTAGGATTCATATGGGCAGAAAAGTAATTTCATTCCATATGAATTATCAAGATGAATCACTTTAAAGGGTAAAAGAGGAATTGCACTTTTATAATCACAACCGTTTTTCAGATCACGTGGATCTATTATTTTTTCAAAAATCCTAATTCACCTAATCAAAACACCAAAACTCTTTTCACCAAAAAAGAAATCGATTCAAATTGATTTTACCAATAATTTTTTATTTATGATGAGAAATGCAAATACAATCATTAACAATAAACATATTTGTTGTTTTTTTTTTCCTCTGCTCACATATTTATCATTAATCTTCTACTCATGTTTCTATGCATTAAGATCATTTTTGCAACTTTACTCTAAATAATTTAAAAATGCATATTTGCACCGTTATCATACTCTGATATATAAATTTCTCATGGCACAATATTGTTGTGATTTTTCTTACATGTAGTTTGTTTGAAGGTCATACTTTGAGAAACACGTATGTTTCTATTACACATATTTGACTGTTACGGATGAAATCTGATAATTGTATTTAAGAATTTTTAAAGCATATAATCCTATAAACTTTATGTTTTATCCATCAAAGACTATTTACTGATGTAGAATAATAGATAATAAACAAAAAGTTTGAACCTAAAACTAAAGAAAAAAAATCCTATTTGAATTATTGGGGTTATCATTAATAGTAGTCACCACCAAGAAGAAGGGTTAAGGATTATAAAATGAGCAACCAATCAAAGTAGACAACGTGGACAAAAACACTTTATTGTTTGCGTCAATGCAAATATTGCTAATTGTGCATCAATGCATATCATTAATTGTTCATTAATGCATCTAGCACACTTCATTATTGGTGGGAACGGTTGCGAGTTTCTTCCCCACTAACTGTAGTTAAGAGTTTTAAAATTACGTTATTACCCTTGTGATAAATAATTTAATTAATTAAGCATAAATTAGTTTAAAGAAATATGATTGGATGGAGTTGGTTTCTTTGGTTTTTATAAAAAAATAGTTCTTATTTGAATGGATCCCTATATATATAAATAAGAAGTAAAAGCTCAACACCTACAAGAAGGGAAGAGGGTAAATTAAATAGTCATACCACATATATATATATGATATGATATATCCTCGTAAGCCTTAAATGGAGAGGAGCAGCAGCCTAGTTAGTAGTTCCATTATATTGTTCAAACATGAAAAGTGTAGCCTTTTGTGCTGAAAAAAGTGAACACGTGTCGGCGATCTATAGGATATATAACGTCAGATGCAATAGAAAAGATAAAATAAAGGAAGGTGCGAATGGGAATGGTCCAGCTGTCATGAGGCAATTGATGGAATTTCTAAATGAAGTAAACAGCAAGGGCGGTTTTCTCAATACAAGGGAGCGGTATTACAGAAAGAGAAAGCGGGTGAAAAGCGGTTTTAGAAAGAAGAAGACCATACATATACATACATATATCATATATACATGATCTTTAATTTCCTTTCTTTCCTTTCCTTTCCTTTCCATTCCTATGTAGAAGAAGAAGAAGAAGACCACTCCCTCTTAATTACTAGGAAAACCAAAGAGATATAGATATAGATATAGATATAGATATAGAGTAGAGAGAGAAGCTAGCTAGGAACTGAAAGAAGACGATCGATCGATCGAGGAGACGATCAAAAATCTCCCTCAAAGTAAGCAATGCTAGCTTTCAGTTTTCACTTAACTCACACACTGCAGCTGGTCGATCCATCGATCACGCACAATTCCTCCTAGCTAGCTAATTAATTAATTCTCCTAGCTCGGATTCATCCTTTGTTCTTTGAATCCAACAAGATTAATTAATTCATGTATAGTAACCGTGCGCAGAATATAATCATCAACTCTAGATCGATCTCTATTTGGATAATGAGTAGCTAGCTAGGTAGGTAGGTTTGTACCCTTAATTTATGGGAATATTGATGGCCGGATGAATTGATGAAATTAAGCTGCAGGTATATATATATATATATATAGCTAGGGCGGTAGAGGTAGGGATGGGGAGGGGTAAGATCGTGATACGGAGGATTGACAATTCTACGAGCAGACAAGTGACCTTCTCCAAGAGGAGGAACGGACTGCTGAAGAAGGCCAAAGAGCTAGGGATCTTGTGTGACGCCGAGGTCGCTCTTATCATCTTCTCCAGCACAGGCAAGCTTCATGACTTCTCAAACACAAGGTCAGCCCATCACTTCGATCATTAATTTCATCCATCCATCTGCTCATTAATTCATACTTCCTTCATCAATTCCATCATAAATATCTTAATTAATTTACATCCTTATTATATGTATCATGTACGTGTTTTAATTATTTCAACATTTCTTTCAATTCATTAATGTGTCCGTCTATATATATATATGTCATGTACGTGTTGTTTAACTTACCCAACTTGCACTTGCTCACTAATCTTGTCCCTAAGTTTTGACTCGTTAATTTCTAACTTAACCAACTTAAGCTTGGTGATAAATGAAATCGTTACTTCATATATATATGTTCATATATATATATATATATAGAAATATTAGCTGAGGTTAATCTTATGAAACACAATCTGCATGTGGATAAAACGAATCAAAATCACTTCCATACTGTTTATTTGTGTGTATACCTATATATGTATATATACTAGCTCACCAATAAGTTGAAGCTGGCTCATGTAGCTGCAATCATAGTAATCTGGATCTCTTCAATTCCAATTAATTAAGATAGGGAAGATATGATCTCTTATAATTGAAGGCCTAGCTAGTGTAATGCATGATCATTAATATTATGTGTAGTTAATGCCATCTTAACCAATCTACTAGAACATTTTTCTGCTGTAATTAAGCTCTACCACTGAGAACTGAGACCGATTAATTGACTAGCTATAAGTATTGAGTCTCGATAATGTTTCTGTGATCAATGATCACTTTGATCACACTTACTAAATCTATACATACACACGTACGGGAGGAAAAAAATGAAGGGAATGATAACAATCACATGCATTAAACATTCTAGGATAGAGGTATTTATACCCTCTCTTAAATGACACTTCCAACCAACATACCCAAGTTGGTTACTAACTATCATAAACTAGCCGTTAAACGGTGTCATCATCACCATTTATATCTACATCATCATGTTATGATGTAGATATAAACGGTGATGATTCATTGTATTGGGTTGGCGGCATTGTGGTTCATTTGGAAGGCCAGGAATGATTCAGTATTCAAAGGGGAGGGTGCGGTTGTTTCAAAGGTGGTGGAAAATATCAAGGTTAACGTGTTCTGGTGGTTAAAGTTTAGAGCAAAAATGTCTGATCTTGAGTGGCATAATTGGGGTAATTTCTATATTTAATGGGTGTAATTTTGCAGTGTTCGGATGTTTGGTGTTGCCCCTAGCATCTTGCTGGGAGTTGAATTAATAAATTGCAGTTTTAGTTGTTCAAAAAAAAAAAAAAACATCATAACATACATGAACTAATACATATAATTAGAAGTAGATATGTTAAACTTACTCCAACAATCTTAATTATTGCCTATTGGTATGGTGACTTGTGTTGATTCAAGTCCCAACATGATGAAAGGGTGTGCTAAGTATTTGCTAGTTGTTTACAAATGATCATATATATATTTGAAGGTGAACAGTAATATACAAATTAGACTTTTCATTAGGATATCCTATATAATTTGCGAGATATATTTGTAACTAAGATTGAGATTATCTCCCCTATCTACCTATCTATATCTATATCTAAATCTATATATATATATAGCTAGCGGGCTAATTAATTTGTAAAATTTATATATTAATTGTTTAATTCCTTTGAATGCAATACAAAGTGTCACCAGATTTCATTCAATACACACACACACGCCTTCTATTGTATGATCAAACACGTACGATGGAGCAAGTTAGCTAGATAGGGACATACTGCGAGGGAATTGAAATGAAAGCCTTATATTTCAATTACCTCACCAGTCATCTGGCTGCTTTTTAATTTACTTAATTTTACTTAGTGTATTATACGTCTTTTATATTGTATTTGCTAGCAATAAATTCATTGGCATTTGATCTCCATTATGGTAGATATTATTGTCAGTTGCAGGCTTTCAGATTAATACGATGCAACACAATTAACATGATCATATTAATTATATATATATACACACATATATATATATATGTGTGTGTGTGTGTGAGTGTGTGTGCGTGCGCGCGCGCTCGCGCCACTTTAATTGGGTTGTAGTCCGATGATAAAAAAGTAAAATCCCTCTAAAGTGAGTCAACTTTAATTCTAGCATATATATAATTGGGTTGTAGTCCGATGATAAAAAAGTAAAATCTCTCTAAAGTGAGTCAACTTCAATTCTAGCATATATATAATAGTCTTTCATTGTTAAGGATCTGGATGTAGATCAACACACAAATACAAAAGAAACAGTGAGAAAAATAAGAACAGAGATAAACACACGAGATTACGTGGTTTGGTCAATGTGACCTACGTTCAGGGGTTACAATCTGGATAATACTTTTATTACTTTCTACCTCACTCGTGAGGAATTACAAGTACGATAAACAATATAAATAGGAAAAATTAGGGTTTATAACTTAATTCCCAATAAAATTATAATGGGTTACAATTAAATAAAAGTGGGCAAGTCTTTAATTTAATTAATCAACAACGAATTGTTTTCTAACACGAACCCAAATCAACACTCCAGAACCCAAAAATCTCCCACTTGGAGGCTTGATCATCAACAAACTATCTTCTACTGTAAACATTTGTACCTTTTGTAATCTACCTCATCTTCCTGGTTGCAGCGACATTCTCATCAGTCACGGATGTATATGCCCCAATTCATTAGTCACGGATGTATATGCCCCTAACTCGTTCTTCGTCCCTACCGGATCCTATTGAAACAAACTGTTAGATTCAGGAAAACCTTGAGAACAAACACTCTCCATATTCAGCAAGAAATCCTTTGAGGAGATTTTATCAGATGGATTATTAGTTCTTTTAACCCAAAGTTGTCTAGGAACTGCAACTGAAGCACAACTCGTGCACCTACTACTACGAAATCCTCTAACTGGTTTTCCTAAACTGTAACTGACCACCGTAGGTTATGTTAGAGGCCTATTGTTTTTTTCTGGTCTTGTTGCACCATAGGTCATCCCTCCACCGTAACTTATGGTATGGGGTTTCTGCTCTTTTCTTCACTATGCCATTATAAGTTACGGTAGCCAAGTGTCTTACGGTGGCCAAGTTCTTTTTCCTCATCATCTTTTGTCTTATTTCTTGTCTTTTGCTCGGGCTTACCCAACTTCATCATGTGAAACGCTTTTAGTTCCCGATACCTGCAAATCATAAACACACACACAATAACCTCCTTCTAATAATTAAACTTATTAAAATCTTACAAGTAACACCATTAAAACCCATTCAAACACCTGAACATCAGTTGAACATCTGTTCATATTTTTGATGAATTCTATAGAAAAAACCTAGTTGTATCTAAAACTAAGTATTCATTAGCCTTGTAATTCATATTTTACTAGAATTAAATGAAATTGTATATACACACATTTTTTTAAAATTATAAATATTAGATGTTAGAATAAAACTTGTCAAGCCCAAAACCTGGAGTGAGCCGAAAAGTTAGATTTACACAAGTCATAATCGCTCTACACACAACACAACGAAAGCTTTAACGTTCATAAATATCGTTAATAAAGAAATTTGATCTTTGACTAATGTGTGTAAACATATATAGATTTTTATAGAGATTTTGCATAAAAGTAGATTAATTTAAGAATTGATATGATTATCTCTTTAGGAATAAATATACACACAATAAACAAGCATACATATCATATATTATTATAATTTTAAGGCAAAAATCAGATATCAATCTGTAGAGACGGTGTCTCCAAATACTAAAAATTCATTACTATCTATCTGTCAAACAAGAAATAGTTTGTGAATATTTTGAAATTGATAAGATGACTAACGATTTTACTAAACAATGAGAGCATATAAAGATGAAGACAATAATCAAGGAAAGATATCACTTGAACTTCGAATTTACATAGCAATATAACTAAAACAAGCACAAACTTATGATGCAATCATTTAAACACATAACACATGATTGGATACTCGTCAGGGTGCGCTACCTAATCATATAACTTGTTGGAAAGCTATAACGATAGACGAACAATAACCACATGAAGTTATGCAATAAAAAGTTAATTATATAATTATGTCAAAATAAAAGGTAAAACTCCCGTTAGAGTTATCCATTTCCACAAATTATTGGAAAGTTAACACGACGAATTGCGTAAAATAGAAAAAAAATGCGATTATCCTTCAATTCATGATCATACCACAATAATAAATCTAAAGATTTAAGCTAATAAATCATAGAAATGTATAACCAATAGCATGAAAGATTCATAACGTATACTATGGTTTTCTCAAACATAAACATATAAATGCACATTTGTCCAATCTACTAACTAATCAACCTTCATTATTCCTTATCAAATGCCATAAATACGTATAACAAATGTAATTCTATGAATAAGTGCTATAACACATATGGTATCTCAACATACCATGTTTACAAGACCCACATGGCTAAGTATTTCATCAAATTAGAACAAATATACACATATACTAAAATATGACCAAACTTCATCATAAAATTGACACAATCAACACCAAGAATTATGTACAAAGCATGTGATGTTTCATACAATTCAAGTGGCGAAAGATGTGTAGCTCATTGAGCTTATAATAAACCACAATCACACTCATAGAATTGGAAGAAAACATAATAGATGTAGAGATTTTAAACTAAAATGTGTAGAGGTGGGTTGTGTAGTGCTGAATCTCTTCTTGGCATGCTTGATTTTTGAATTTGGCTTCAAGTGCAGTGAAATTACCTTCAAAATGAGCTCAACGGTTAAAAAAACTAATGTTTTTTTTCTTTTGAGCTCTTTCCTTGAAATAGAAGAGAATTTGGGTTAAATACCAATCTAATGTCTTTAATTATAAATCATAGCTCAACACCCAAGAAATAGAGGTAATGACCTTACCTGAAATAAGCACTAAAAAATTAACTTCAGTTATGTGTTTTAAGCATAACTATAGTAAAAAAATCATTTGAAATAATATTTTAACAAATGACTCTACACAAGTCTTCTCTTTTCAAGTCCTCAAAATACATGCTCAAAGTATAATTAAGCTCACTTAACTCTCACAATCAAGTTTTATATTTTTTAACATATTAGTTGTAAGCATGCAAACTCTAATCATTAAAGGTATATAGACAAACACATGTCTACTAACATATATACACACTTTACCATGACTTGACTTGAACAACTCTCACATCTGCCTCCTGAGTGGAATGTTTAACTCAGTCATAGAGTAACATCACCTCTATACGTATATATGGCCCTAGTCCCCTGACTTAATGATGATGCATTCATATAATTTTCTATATGAAAAGGCTTTGAAACTCAAGCCTCTTGGATTAACTAACTTGATTCAACCAATGAAAACATTGGCCTAAACGCTGTAGAGCCACTATCAAAAAATGAAAGCAATCCAGCTATATTAGATCTTCTAGTTTTCAGCAATTGTTAAGACATTGTTTTTAAAAAATGGGAACACTCTTGATTAACAAAAAAAATGAGTGTAATCGCTTAAATATCAATTAGATTTGCTTACCTTGACGAAACCACCTCAAAAACTGTCTCCGACTAAACGTCACTTCCTACAGTTATGACCCCCACCGTGAACCACTTTCGGTTGTCGTCGGCCACCACCGGTCGTTGCTTATTGTCTTCGCTGTTCCACTTTCACCTTTTTTATATGCACTATCTTATAACTTTTCCTTGTATTTTTGAGAGATGTGCCAAAAATGGATTCTTGTACATATTTTGATATTTACAGCATATCCCTTTCAACTTTGTTTCTATACATAAACGATATTTCAAGCTCTCATTTGATAATATTGATCCATAAAAATGATTTAGTATTTAGTCCTTAAACTCAGGTGCTTTATTCTCTCATATTTTATAAAAATTAGTCCTTGAAAATTAGTGGTAGAGCGCGCTCCTGATAATTGCGTCGTTGTGCCTGGGCTGTGAGGGCTCTCAGCCACATGGATAGTTCAATGTGTTCTTAAAATTTTCAAGTTCTCTCATAACTTTGTTTACTCATGTTTGTATTGTAAACATTAATATGGTTTGTTTTTCATCTCTCATTCCCTCTAGCCCTTTTATCAAGAAGTCAACAGACTCATAGCTTCCTTTTGATGTGACATCTAAGCTTATATGTTAAATAAAACTATAAAAGGAAATTAATATATTTCAAATTAATGGAGTGACAACCCAGGTTTAAACGGTCATACTACTTCAAGAAGAATATACATGTTATGCAAAATCACCTAATATTATTTTAGGCAAATATAAGTGTAGGTTTATGTCTTTACTATGGAGGGGTGATGTTACAATTAATGAAGGAGCCGTAACACTACTAAGTATATTTGCATGGAGTTCATAACGTTACAAACTTGACCAATAATATGTTAGTTTTAGCCCTTGTCCTAATCCTACTTTTTATTTTTTGTCCATTATTATGGTTTGTCAAGCAAGTAATCTCTGAACTTATGAATTTTAAAATCAAACCAAGTTTGTTATGAGAGTACCATACATATTTCACAACAAATATCATGCATTCAAACGCATTGCTAAGATACGTACGAAGTCAAAACCTCATAAGGCAACAAAAAAAATTCGGATAAATATTTTACAACACATCGAATTTAAACCAAATATATATATATATATATATATATATATATATATATATATATATAATATATATTATATATATATATATATATATATATATATATATATATATATATATATATATATATATATATATATATAATATGGTTACATAGGGTTTCTATATAGATACTTTTTAGACTATGATCTTTAAATGATCATGTTAATTTGCTCTCGCAAGCTAATGACAAGGTAGGCCGGATCATAAAACAAAAAAATCTAGGAGCTAGAAACAACATTGTAAACCATAGTTGAGAGAGTTTTTTCTATTAACTAGCAGCAGATATTGCCTAGGTTTAGGATGGTGATAGCAAACAAAAAATCTCATGCGAAGTGTGTGTTGTGGAAGATAGACTTCCTATGTTATTAGGAGCGACTAGGGTTTTCGACAACTGGTATGAGCGCTAGTGTTAGCTACAATATAATGACCAGACAGGACAACAAATCTAATGATTAGCATGTGTAGTGGCCGGTGCGGTGAGCATGAATAAGCCCCTAAGGTTTATGAGGTAGGTTGTTTCTGGCAGGGTTTGAAAGTAGCATGTGGTGGGCCTATGGTTTCTAGCAAATATTATGGGTAACGATACTTTTTTGCGCAACTACTAAGGTTTAGAAGAGTAGAAATACGGTGACTCCTAGGTTTTCAAGTGACCATTGCAAGCATCTGTTGAAAAAAGTTATGTGGCTATAAATTGTATGCGATGACTAGTGTTTATAAGTACCATTTGTGTCTCATCGTGTGTAATATGATTACATATGGATTATATATATGCAAAGTACAATATTGTGCATAGATACTTTTTAAACCATGATAATTGCATAACTATTCTAGTAATGAAATTAGTTATACCAAAATAAATACTTCTCCATTCTTCTAGGCATGAAAGGTAAGAAAGAAATGTTTAGAATGACAATCATGTTTAAAATCATCAAAAAGCTACATGAAAAGTAAGTTATATTCTTATGTAATGCTCTCGATTACTATTAGAGACTAATAATGGGATTTAATTCAATTGCCAAAAGCTTCCATTACATTCATAATCAAAAGTAATTGCAACAATTTCAAAACAAAAGAAAGGGATCAGAAACAGAGAGAATGAGAGATGAGAAGGAGATTCCAAATTCACAAAAGAAAGATCATAACTGACTTGATTCCCCCTTCATGCCTTCATTGCGTTCATGCTCATGGTCCCCACCACATGTGATATTATCAGCCGCTTCCCTCTCACAACGTAATCATGGAACTTGGTGAGCTTTTAAGTAATCCTGGAACTGGGCTCCCTAGATGTATGTATTGGGCTAGGATTGGTGTTAGATCATGATGAGGCTGGTGCAACCAAAACTACTTCACATAGTCATTTTGGTGCTACATTCAAAGGCTTCCGAAGCTGAGCAAGAGATCTTCCGAAAGTCTGAAGAACAACAGCTGAAGACTATCTTCCGAAGACAAAGTCTGAGCTTCCGAAGACAAAGTCTGATGAAAGAGCTGAAGACAAAGTTTGAGCTTCCGAAGACAAAGTCTGAAAGCTTCCGAAGACAAAGTCTGATGAAAGAGCTGAAGACAAAGTCTGCTTCCGAAGACAAAGAAGACTCCAAGCCTCGAAGAAGCAGTCTTCCGAAGTATAAGTGGCTTCGGAAGAAGTTATTCTTCCGAAGTACTTTATCCTTCGGAAGACATTGCTATGACCAGCAGATAAAAGTATGGTCCCTGACAGTCCGCTGCAGACCTCTGATACAGCATGGCATCTTCCTAAAGAGCCATGTTGTTGACCATACTTTATTCTACTATTCACCTTTTTATGATAGTACATGTTACCAACCTTAGTTGGTGACAAAAGGTAAGTCAGGGACATGTCCTGACTACCAACTCTCAGGCAAAATGTCTGAAAGACCTCACCTAGATTCTTGTAGTATAGATGTAAGGTTAGAGGTGTCCAACTGGTATCAAAGTATATCCGGCTGTAGGTAGTATTATATATATCTTCTCCTTGTAACTCTTTAGACAAGTGATTTGAGTCCAAGAGTCTTGTAATCCTTTGAGTTGAGAAGCAATATATAAAAGTACCTTGAAAATTTACCTGCTGTGTTAATTTTCTTACTGCTTGTTACTTGTTATATTGTGATCAACTCTTCATAGACTACTTGCTGAGTTTTGTTCACAGTGAGTTGAGAGAAAAACCACCCATAATCGATCCTGCAATTGGGTAGTGGGTTCATAACATTACCCCTCCCTCAGTCACTCACCTTCTTTTCAAGGTGAAGATCCGGAAAGTGGTGTATCAGAATGGAATTGTCTTCCGATGTGGCATCCGAGTCCGGTAACCCTTCCCATTTAATTAAGCTCTAGGGAAATGGTTAGCCTGCACGAACAACAGTCCGAGTATCCAACACTGCTTGAGGTTGAAGAACCATGGAAGTAGAGGAGTCCATGAGGTGTAAGGGGGTGATCTGTTGGTCTGGAACACCCACATATTTGCGGAGAAGGGAAACATGGAAGACGTTATGTATTTTAGCTTCAGGAGGAAGGTCTAACCGATAAGAGATCTTACCAACTTTGTCAAGCACCTTGTAAGGATCGAAATACCGACGGCCCAATTTGGTATGACGATATAAGCACACTGATTCCTGCCTATAAGGTTGCAATTTCACAAAAACCTAGTTACCTGGTTGGAAGTTGATAGCTAGACGGTGGCGATCAGCAGCCATCTTCATTTGATTTTGGACCTTTTGTAAATTAGCTTTAAGTAGTTGTAACAGAGAATCACGATCGATCATCTAAGCTTCCAGTAGAGCATTTCCCGTAGAATCTCGAATATACTAGGAAATAGTAGGAGGTTTACAACCATAAACAACTTCAAAGGGAGTCATTTTGCCGATGTCTGGTAGGATGTATTATACCTGTACTCTGCCTAGGGTAGAAAACGCATCCAGCCTTTGAGAAAATCAGCCACAAAGCAACCAAGATACATCTCTAAACATTTATTTAAAGCTTCGGTTTGGCCATCCGATTATGGGTGTCAAGCGGAACAAAAAGATAATGAGGTACCCTGCAAGCGGTGAAGTTCCTTCCAGATTCGGACATAAAACGTGGGTCACGATCTGTTATGATGTTAGCTGGGACACTATGCAAACGGATAAATTCAGAAATAAAGGCTGTAACGACTGTAGAAATAGTAAATGAAGTGGGTAGCCCTATAAAGTGCCCATATTTGGACTGACGGTCAACAATAACCAAGATGTTTGTCTTCCCTTGAGAAGCAGTATACCGGTAATAAAATCCACAATGATTGTTTCAAAAACTAGTTGGGCGTGGCAGCCGGTTACAAAGTCCCAAAGATTCCTTTGCATGTTTGGCCAATGGAAGTTGGCAGATAATCGATGAAGGATACGGGTTATGCCCTAGTGACCCCCGATGACCAAGGAATGAAACTCCGACAACGATTGGTTACGAAGGGAAGGGTCGTTTGGGATTACCAAAAGGTCTTTAAAAAAATAATAGAACATCTTTAGTTATATAATCTGAAAATTGAAGAGGTTGAAGTGGGACTTGTTTTTGTAAAGAACTGATAAGAGGGTCATCTTGGGAAGCTGCTCGAATGGTATCAATGATTCCTGGGTGGGGAGTGGAAATTGCCATTGGAACTGAAGAAAAGGTGTGAGATAACACGTCGGCAGCGCTATTATGGCGACATGGGCGATAAACAATATCAAAATCAAACCCCAACAACTTGCCAAGCCATTTGTGTTGATTAGGTTTCTGAATGACCTGATCTATTAGATTTTTCGGAGATTGTTGATCGGTAACAATGGTAATTTATGGCAGAGTAAGTATTGATGCCATTTGGCAATGGCTTGAGTAATGCCATACATTTCCCTTTGGTATGCGGAAGCTTGTTGCATCCATAGATAAAGTTTTGGCTAGAGAAGGCTAATGGGTGTTTAACATAGGACAGAATTGCACCAATGCCAATACCAGATGCATCTGTTTTGATGGTGAAAGGTTTAGTAAAATTAGACAGACCCAAAACAGGTGGAACTAAGGTGTTGTTTTAATGTTTTAAATGCCTGTGATGCGGCTGCAGACCATGAGAAGGATGTAGACCGCTTTAACAGATTTGCTAATGGACTAAGAATTGTGGCATAGTTTTTAGTGAACCGGCAGTAGTACCCGGTGTGACCAAGGAAGGCTCTAACCTCTTTGATAGATGAAGGAATTGGCCACTGTTAGATTGCAAGAACTTTAGAAGGGTCTACTGAAATGCCCTTAAGGTATATTATGTGACCCAAATAACCCACTGTTTGCTGCCCAAAAATACACTTTGAATTTTTGTGACCAGAGCATTGCGGAGTATAATTGTAGCACCCATCAAACATGTTGTAAATGTTCCACCCAAGGAAGCATTATATATAAGAATGTCGTCAAAGAAAACAAGGATGAATTTTCTCAAGAAGGGGTGAAAGATATCATTCGTTAACCACTGAAAGGCAGACGGGGCATTTGTCAACCCAAAGGGCATAACGAGAAACTCGTAACGTCCGTCGTATGTTCGGAAGGATGTCTTATACTCATCACCAGCCTTAATACGAATTTGATGGTAGCCCGCCTATAAATCCAATTTAGAGAAGAACTTAGCTCCATACATTTCGTTAAACAATTTATCAATGGTAGGGATCGGAAAGCGGTTCCGGATTGTTATGGCATTGAGGGATCGATAATCTACGCAGAAACACCAAGTACCATCTTTTTTTCGAACTAGTAAGACCGGAGAGGAAAATGGACTTGAACTGGGACGAATAATAACCTGTTGAAGCATCTCCTTAACTAACTTCTCAATTTCGGTCTTTTGAAAGTCTGGGTAACGGTAAGGGTGTATCGAAACTGGAGAATGGGAGGGAACTAGGGTGATACAATGATCCTGCGAACGAGGGGGATGCAAGGTTTAAAAGAACAGAATCGAGCCTCAAGGCGTTTTCCCTTAGCCTCTCGAGGCGAACTGAGGCGTAAGTCCGAGGCGGAATTAGAAAATTAGTATGAAAATTATATATCTTATAAAAATAAATACTAAAACATCAAACAAAGCACTTTTCTAAGTAATATCATCATCAAATTCAAAAATCATCACTCATAATATATCACAAAGTCTAAAACATAAAACAAACATCAATTTACACACTAGTATAATCGCATCAGCAATTAGAATCAAATTAACATAATTGCAACATCAATTCAACATCAATTTACAAAATTCAAAATCAATTTACACACTAGTATAATTGCAACAAGAATTAAAACCAAATTAGCTTAATTACAACATCAATTTACAAAATTCTACATCAATAAGAACTAAATTAACTAATTACAACAGCAAATCAGTATACATGTAGTAGATAACAGTAAACAAAGAAGAGGACAAAACTAATCAGGGGGATTTCAGTTTGTTTAAATCAACCTGCAACAAGAAATCAAGTTGTGGTCAAATTAAACATTAAAAGAAGACAAAATCGAAGGAATTTCATACTGAATCGAAGAAGAAATTGCGAGTCGCCTCTGAAATTACGTGTCTGCGATGTCACTTTAAAAGCCGACACTTCAATTAGGGTTTGCCAGTAAAAGGATCAATGTTTTATGAGGTTAGCTTTTAACATGGGGAAAATTAATAGAAAGGCGCCCTCGTAATTGGGTTTCCCACCCAAAAGACCCGCCTCAGTAAAAACCCCCGCCTCACGTTTTCCGATCCGCCTCTTATGCTGAGGCGTACATACTAGATGCACCATATGAGGTGACGCCTCATAGTCGGTTTTTGGTCTCCTCGCCTCGAGGCATACGCGTCAAATGTTTTTTTAAACCATGGGTGGAGGAAATCCGTCTGGCGGTTTGAAAACTTAAGGGAATGCATCAAGAACAACAGAAAGTTCATCTAGGCATGGTAGTTTGGAATTGGGTGCATAGGAGGTAACTGCAGATGATAAAGTTCGCCAATAGCATCAGTTTTGGACTGACGACGCTAGCCCTTAAATTGGATTGGAGTAACAGAAGAGGGTGAGTCCCCTTGCCAAAATCTCGAGCATTATTATCAAGAAATTCAAAGGTTGAAGTGGCGTAATTAGTGACAACTGGACCCAATGTCGCTAACCTTAAAACTCCAAGGACCATGTCCCAACCTTGGAGTGGCAACACGTAGAGGTCAACCTTGAAGCTATGCTTTGGATACAAAGGGGTACATTTCATGCAAGACCAGAATAAGGTAAGCGTTCGCCACTGCCCACGAGAACCGTAAAAGGAGTGATAGCCTCCACAGTGATGTTCAAGAAGGTAGCAACTCTCATTTGCACGAAGCAGTGAGTGCTACCCCCATCATGTAAACAATTGAAAAAATTTACCATGTACAGTACCTTGAAATATAGGGTTGTGGAATAGCATCCACCGGACAAGGCGTTGTAAGAAATAACTGATTGTTGTTAGAGCTCTTGTAAGGGAATTGTTTCGGTGAAGCCGCCACCGGCAGGTTCGTCAGGGGAAACATAAGGAGGGCAATCCCTTGACTCTAGTTCATCATCAAAGAAAAGCAATTAAGGAGGGGTCTTACACTTGTGGTCCTTACTATACTTCTCATCATAACGATAACATAACCCCTGAGCATATTTCTAAGCTATTTCGGTCGGAGTCAACCGCTTGAAGCCGACTGTAGCCAGCTTGAAGCTGAATGTAGCCGGAAGAGAATTAGGATTTTGAACTTGAGTGTAATAGAAGTTAATGGTAGAGAAGTTGGTGTAGGTAAAAGGGGTTTAGTGGACCCTAAGGATACCTGGCCCAACCCACATTCAAACTGGACCTGTGTCTTGTGTGACTGGGCTAGATCCATTGCCTCATCCAAAGTGGTCGGGTTATGGACGATCACCGAATATTTGAGGTCCTGCCGGAGGCTTGAAATAAAGAAACGGATGAGAAACTTAGGTGGAAGGGTCACACTCCGATTGGAAATGGCCTCGAATCGACCACAGTAATCGCCCCCTTGGAAGTTTGTTGTAACTTGGCCAATAATAAGATTACATAAATGTTATATATATAGAGTTTTATTGCACACATATGTTCCTTCTAGAGTATGACATATACAATAAGATGCATTACTATTCTATGTTGGTTCAGGTCCCTTTTGAAACACACACACAACACACTCACACACACACACACACACACACACACATATATATATATATATATATATATATATATATATATATGCCCATTTATCGAAAGCTATAAGAATCAAACTCTTATAAGGGGTTTAAGTTTGTGCTATGGTCCCACTAGACCAGCATCTACTCTCATCGCACCCTACCCCCTAGACCCTATCAATAACTTCTAAAGATTTGTGTGAGATTTTACTAGGTGTTTTTTTTCTTATAAATTATGCAAGCCACTTCATGTAATATATAAAGAATCAGTGTTCGATTTATCTTAAGAGGATCAGTGGGATAAATAATTTAGACTAATTGATGAAGATACCATCCTACTTTCTATAATTTTGTATTAAGTTATCATCATTCACGAAAACTCAGGTACACATTTCAATAATCACCCTCTTCTTTTTTGTTGGAAAAATGAATGAACCATGTTCACTAGGAAAAAGAAATTAAATAGAATTAAGGCTATTAGTTGATTGTAATGAAATAATACACTGTAATGGTCCAAAAGGATGCAAATTTTGGTGTGTAATGTCCATATATATTGAGGATGGAATTAGATCCTCACTTCACGTTCATTCCTGCATATATACATAAGTATATAAATGTCATCCACGAAAGCATACAATGTACTTCAAAGGTTGGTCGCTTATTTGCTTTTGTGAACATGCGATCAAAACCAAACCGAAGTATTGTTACAACAAAACTAGAAAACAAATTATTGCTTGTTCAACTAGTTCTGTCAATTTAGGTTGCTATTTTTGGTATGGGTTAGTTTTCCAATTCTTTGCTTATATCTACAATTAAGGAGGTTAATGGACCTATCTACCTACTTCTGGTTTACCATAAAACTAAAATTGTAATTAGCTATTAGCGCTGTGTGTTACAGTCAAATACTTGGAAGTTCTAGTTTAAGATTTTCGATTCTGTGTTACAAATTAAAGCACAATAATTTATGACTGAATGCTATAAATGTTGGTTCAGGCCCCTTTAATAACACACACAAAGATACCAAAACTCACGTGTATTATTGTATGTTATTGAGAGATTACAAAAGACTATAAATAAGAAAATAAATTACATCCAACACCCTCTAACTGATGACATATTATAACCCTAGCTCTAATACGCCCCTCAAGCTGAGGTCGGGGAACGACTTGCAGCTTGGATCTGAGAAAGTTGAAACGATCAGTAGGAAGTGGTTTTGTGAAAATGTCCGCAACCTGATCTGCTGTAGATATAAACTTAACTTGTAAACCCCCCTTAGCCACCTTCTCACGAACAAAATGATAATCAATTTCCACAAGTTTGGTACGTGCATGAAAAATAGGATTTGAAGAGAGATAGGTGACTCCTAAGTTATCACACCAAAGAACTGGAGGAGAATCAGAAACAAAGCCAAGTTCTCGCATTAATGACTCAAGCCACATGATTTCAACAACCGTATTACCAACCGCTTTATATTCAGACTCCGTTGAGGAGCGAGAAACAGTCTTTTGTTTACGAGCCATCCAAGATATGAGATTGCAACCTAAGTAGATTACAAAACCACCAGTGAAGCGTCTATCAATTGGACAACCTGCCCAGTCAGCGTCAGAGAACGCAGCAAGATGATTCCATGATGTGTCAGTAAAGGCATGAAGGGTGGAACTGGAATCATGTTTAATAAGTAATCCATAGTGCACGGTGCCCTGTATGTAACGTAAGATGCGTTTCACTGCGCTCCATTGATTTTCAGTGGGAGAGTGCATGAACTGACATACCCGATTAACTGCAAAAGTGATATCCGGGCGAGAAAGAGTTGCATATTGTAATGCACCAACAACTTGACGATATTTTGCCGGATCAGAGAATTTGGGGCTGTCATCCGTAGTTAAAATAGTGGAGCTACTCATGGGAGATGGTATAGCTTTAGCCGCCGAGAGGCCCGAGCGATCAAGTAATTCAAGGAGATACTTTTGCTGAGAGAGGATAATGTCTTTTCCACGTCTAAGAATTTCGAGACCTAAAAAACAATCAAGATCTCCTATATCCTTTAACGCAAGGGTAGAACTAAGAGCAGAGACAACATGTTGAATTGCAGCAGTATTGTTCCCAGTAACAATAATGTCGTCAACATAAACCAGAAGATAAAGAACTGTTGTGCCATGCTTGTAGATGAAAAGAGACGGATCGGTTTTAGATCCTGTAAATCCCAAATGCCGCAGAGTGGAAGAGAACCGGGTAAACCAAGCCCGTGGGGCTTGCTTGAGGCCATAAAGAGATTTATGCAGTTTGCAAACATAATCGGGTTTAGTACTGTCCACAAAACCCTGTGGTTGTTTTAAATAAATTGTTTCCTCAAGTTGTCCGTGTAAAAAGGCATTTTGCATATCCAGTTGGCGAAGCGGCCATTGACGAGTAACCGCCAAAGAGAGAACAACACGAATAGTTATAGCCTTTACAACCGGGCTAAAAGTCTCCTGAGTATAGCCCTTGGCAACCAACCGTGCTTTATAACGAGAAGGAGAACCCGTTTTGCCTCTTTTAATCCTGTAAACCCACCTGCAATCAACAATATTAGCCCCATGAACCGGGGGAACAAGAGACCATGTACCATTATTAACAAGAGCCGAAAACTCCTCTGCCATAGCATGACGCCATTCAGTAAATTTGTTGGTAGCGGTAAAGGTGACTGGTTCAGTGGTTGGTGGTTCAGTTTTAGGAGGTGGTGTGGTGGGGTCGGTATTGGATGGTTGAGTGGTGGTAGTGACGGGTTTGGTGGTAGTGTTAAAAGCAGAGGGATCAAATCTAGAGGTAGGTTTTGGGTTTTGCCTTAGGTTAGGTGGTCGCGGCCGAGGGAGTGGGGGTTGAGGGGCGGAAGTGGTTGTGTTATTTGTAGGGGAAGAGGAAGCAGTTGGTTGCGGAATATTGGGTGAGGGAAGATTATCTGACGGGTTAGGTTGGTCAGGAAAAGGCATGGGAGGATTGTGCAAGGAAGAAAAGTATGGTTCGGGTGATGGTGTGGAAGGAATGGTAGATTTAGGTTGAAAAGGAAAATGGTTTTATTGAAACGAGCATGACGAACTATATACACCCTATCAAGAGAGGGATCGAAGCAACGATACCCATGGTGAACTGAACTATATCCGAGAAAAATACACGCAGTAGAGCGGAAATCCATTTTGTGAGGGTTGTAAGGACGTAAGTATGGAAAACACTGGCATCTAAAGACTTTTAGAAAATAGAAATCCGGGGAGCGTTTAAAAATACGTTCAAATGGAGACGTAAGAGAAGTGGAGGTGGATGGCATACGTTTAATGAGATACACAACAGTGTCAAAAGCATAATGCCAGAATCTTTGAGGAACGAGTGATTGAGCTAAGAGAGCAAGACCAGTTTCGACAACATGGCGATTTCTACGTTCAACCATGCCATTTTGTTCACTTGTGTGAGGGCAAGATCGACGATGAATAATGCCAAGAGAAGTAAAATAGGTTGAGAGATTGCGAAACTCTCCAACCCAGTCAGTTTGGACACTTTTTAATTTTGTACCGAATTGACTTTCAACCATTAGAACAAATTGTTTAATAGTAAATACACATCTGATTTCTGTTTAAATGATAAATCCACATATATTTAGAATGATGATCAACGCAAAGCATAAAGTATCTATCACCGTCAAAGGACAAAGATGGTGCGGGGCCCCAAACATCACAATAAACCAAATCAAGAATATTATTGCTACGAAAAGAAGAACTGTTTAAAGGAAGTTTACAAGATTTTCCCTGTTGACACGAAGAACAAACATGCTTAAATTTTTTTTCTGAAATAGGAAGTAAATAACGAGATAACATGTATTGTAAAACACAATATTGTGGATGCCCTAAACGTTGATGCCAAACATATGCTGGAGCACGTGTGGCGGAAAAGCAGTCTTCGGAATTGAATGAAATTTTGGAAGAGCCAGTGAGTATAAACCATCCTTACTTGGACCCGTGAGTAGGGTAGTGCGTGTAGATATGTCCTTCACACAAAAGAAATAGGGGTGAAATTCAAAGAAAACATTGTTGTCAAGACAAAATTTTTGTACGGAAAGAAGGTTATGTTTAATTTGAGGAACATGTAAAATATTGGTTATGGAAAAAGTTTTTAAAGGGGAATATATTTTTGTTGAACCAATGTGTAGGATGGGTAGTCCTTTATCGTTACCAATATGAAGATTGTCGTAGCCGTGATATGGCTCGAAATTTTCGATGCTTGAAAGATCTGGTGTGACATGATTATTTGCTCCGGTGTCTGGATACCAATGATTGTTGGAAACTTGAGACTGAGTATCAACATAATTAGCTTGAGGTCTTGTGCGAAGGGTAGAAACATCCCGACTAGGGCAATCAGATGGTATATGACCGATGCCACAACGATTGCAAGTTCCATGTACTTGATTAGTAGCTGATGCCCATTCAAAAGACCCGCGACCACGTGGATGGAATCTGTTGGATTGTCTTCCACGTCCTCGGGAATAAGAGGAACCACGACCACGATTGGACCGATTTGTAAACAAGGCTTGGGAGGGTGAATTGGGTGTAAGGGTATAACCAAGTTGGGATGCAAGCTGTTGGACCGCTAAAAGATTGGTAGCGGAGGGCTGGTTGGCGGACTGTTGGCTGGCCGATGATGGGGGAAGACCATCGGAAGAGACAGTAGTGAAGGCGGAGGGCGCGACAGTGGATACGGGGTCATTTTTGTGAAGCATGTAATCATGGTTGGATAAAAGGGCAGGTAATTCATTTAGGGATATGGGAGTTTCTCTGCCAAGGAGGTGAGATTTGAGGCCATTATATTCATCACGTAGGCCTGACAGAATAAGCATGATTAGATCATTGTCATCAATGGGTTTACCTATATTCTGAAGATCAGTGGCATAAGCCATGGCCCGATTAAGGTATGCTGTTGGTTGTTCATCGCCTTTCATGACAATCCTCATGAGTTAGGATTTGATGGTGAATTCACGAGCATGGGTCGGTGGTGCATGACCACGTTCAAGATTTTCCCATAGTTCTTTTGAGGTCGTTCCCTTAACATAATGAAACGATTCTTCCGAGACAGTAGAGATAAGCAGGGATCGGATGTGTGCATCATTATGACGCCAAGTGGTATAATTAGGGTTGGGTTCAGTGGCTGCCGGACTTGTGGTGTCACCGGAACCGGAGGCAGGGGTGGTAATGGTGGCGGGTGGACAGGGGATTGTACCATCAATATAGCCAAACATGTTGGCTGTTTCAAGGAACGGTTGAAGCATGGTTTTCCAGTTGTGGTAATTTGAGGGTTTAAGGGTGAATGGAAATTTATGATTCATGTTGGAGGTCTTTTCTTGGGATGTAAAAGCAGGTAGAAGAGCCATGGCGAAGGAGGAGAAGACGGTGGGAATGGAGGTGGTTTCCGATCGAGAGGGTTGGGTGGCGGCAGCAGGTGGTAGGGTTCCGATCGAGAGGGCGACAGCAGGCGTTAGGGTTCCGATCGAGAGGGTGGCGGCAGGCAGAAGGGTTCCGGTTGAGAGGGTTGGGCGGAAGGCGGCAATTTGTGTGCCTGGCTGTGATACCAAATTAAAGTAATGATATTGTGTATTATTGTATGTTATTGAGAGATTACAAAAGACTATAAATAAGAAAATAAATTACATCCAACACCCTCTAACTAATGACATATTATAACCCTAGCTCTAATAGTCATGTACACATTTAGTCATGAACCTAGATTTAATACACTCGTAAATTCAACACGGATCAGTCACACGCCTAGATTTAGCATACACAGAGCCATGCACGTAGATTTAACACACACACAATCACGCACACAGATACAAAGCCAAGTTTAACACAATAATGGGTCCATATCTGAAAATACTCGCACAGAAACATATCAAATTAGTATTTAATCAAACTTCTGACTTGATCCTTTTACCTCTTCACCAGAAGCTCCCAAATTTGCTTTATACAGTTAGCTTTAATCTCAAATAGCCAAACATGATGCTAACAAACAGTGTATGTCCTCTTAGTAGTTGTAGATAATGATCATCAATGTTTTCATAATATATAATCAAGTGTTGCTCCACAAAAATATCTTTTCTCGATTATCTTTAGTATTTATGTCGCCTACTGCGATTTCAATATTCTCTTGCAATCTCATTTTCCTGGTAAATTAGCACTTTTGTACTGCACATTTTTTTATTTGATAGTTGTAGTTGCAACTTCAGCCATATAGTGTTAAAGCTAAAGAAATTTTGTACTATTCTTACCAGCATGAAGTCAGTGATTGATCGATACCACAAAGCAAAAGAAGAACAACAGTTTACAAGCCCGATTTCAGAGGTCAGGGTAAGCTTAACTTAAAGTATTTACAGCTTTTATTTATAATAACTAACATAGATAAAACTTTCGGAGACAGTTATAATCATGATCCCTTCTTTCCTACTTCCATAAAATAGATTCAGATGTGATATTCTAGATCCTTCATATACTAAATTCACATAACCCCTACTGAAAATAATTCTGAAGATAGAACTTTAAACACATTAACCCCACTGAACCCAGAACAACTCCAGAATCTATTGTTACAAGGAACTTGAAGACAAATTATAGAGGGAATATTAGCTTTAACCTGGCAAGTTCATCAGATATTCAATCGTCTCACCAGAGACATTTAAATGGCCTGTTTTTGGGTGAGACATTTAAATGGCCTGTTTTTGGGTGAGACATTTAAATGGCCTGATTTATTTCCGAATGGAGGAATATTATCCAAATTCCAATGCATAAAATTTTGTGGATGTGAGTTCTTTGTTCTTAGGATGAGCCAATGGAAGGACATGTGATTTGCAACTACTATTAGTGGACCGCTACATTCCATTATGCATAAGCTAATGTGCATTATGACATTCTGCGCCAATAAAACCTTGCTTCCATTAGTTACATAGGTATAAGCACCCTTATACCTAAAGCAGCCTAAACACAATAAAACGCAATCCTTAGGTGAGTCCAACAAGGAATAACAATCAAGCCAAATATAAGTCATAACTTACGAAGTTGGAGCCTGTACATGCTAAGCCGCACAAGACATATGCCGAGGTGGAATCTATAAGAAAAAACATACACAGTGAATCCAACTCCTACTTAAAAGAATTAATTGTCTGAATTCATAATACTCAATACCTTTAGAACTGAAGTCTGCAAGTGTCTGCGTGGATCTATCTAGAACCATTCAATACTATAATTGGTTTTTACCAGAAGATAAATAATCTTCAAAATGAAGTCTAACAGAGGTAGGGTTTAGGTTCAAAAGATTCTGCTGAACTAGCATAATAGCTGAACACCTGTTCTTTCTTAAAAACAATAATTATTTGATGCAAAGATTTTGACTTTATACCATCTCATGATCACAGTTTTATAATATTTTCATCACTTTAGAGTTGCACAAACTTAGTAATATATGAATTTTATCTTCACCAAATCAGGGACCATTTCTAACAGAAATCAATGTCATTTTACCTCTTGAACAAAATTCTGTTGCGTTACTTGATTCCACATAGTAGCATGTCTGATGCGTGGAAAACTCTATTAAAAGGTAGAGTGAAAAAATGTAGATGTCATGTAAGTCGAGTGACATGAGGATAACAAGAGGTAGAGCAAGTGGAAAGAAGAAAAACTGAGGGCCCATGTCTTCTTGATTCATGATTCGTAATTGGTATCTTGTTTAGGGAATTAGTGATCTATAAATATTAAGTTTCAAATCACAACTTTTAAAGATGATAATATGCTTGAAGCAAGTGTGTGTGCGCGTGTCCAACAACAAAGCCATTTTTTATGATAGTTATAAACAATAGGATCATGTCAGCCATGTGGTAGGACACTGTCATCAAGAAAAATGTTGAGTTTCACATGACATGTCGAATTCTTTGCTTATTCACATATTTATCCAGTAAGCGTCTACTATATATATGGGAGTAGCAGCTAGCTTAAAACTTAATCTTTTCCGCTAATCAAGACTAACTTTAGATTATCAAGTTTGTAGTTTGATTTTCTGGGCTTAGAGTAGACGAGTGCACTGAACTATTAGTTAATAAAGAATGGGAAACCCCCTCCATAGTGGTGGCAAGCGGCAATGATAAACTCTTACTAATGTTGTGAGAAGTGAAGCGGAGGAGAAAGAAAATGGTACCTATATATGATGATTTTGAGGCGCAGTGTGGCCAAGAAGACATGGTTGGCAATCATGGGTTATGCATGAATAATGTACTTCCACCATATTAGAATTACACTTGTGGTAAGGTAACCCTCTAGAGTCATTGCCACAAACTTTACTGGGGAAAATACTTTTATGTGGCCAAGTGTAGCATTCCTCAACCCCTCTATTTAAGATCTACTCCAGACACCTGATACAAAAACTTTCTGACTGAAATTTATTTGAACAATAGGAATATGATTGTAAAATTTAAGATTACATTTGAATTATCAGCTTGAACTAGTATTCTTTCCTTTTGCTATATATAACTAGTCAGGACTCAGGACTTCCAAAGTAGCTGTTTCGTCCTCCTCCATCTTTTGTCATCACTCTCATACTTCCTCTCACGAGTGTTGACCGTCAATGACAAAATACAGCACTCCCTTCAATATATTCTAATTACCTCCAAAGGGGAAATGATTTATGACTGACAAGTGACTTATGGATGCTATGTGTGATCAATACTTAGTATCTGATGATATAAGTATGCATCATAAGGCATCACATTACTTAATTATCCTGCATCAAGTTGGCAGATAACTTCAGCAGCAGAACTCACACGGATGACTTGCATCAAGACTGCAGAAAGAGTACCTTATAACTTATCCATCTCTTTATCTTCTACTTCTATTAAATGGTTATTGAAATGACTTCTAAAAGTTGTTCTGAAATTTAGGAAGTCCAAGGAAGACACTGATCTTCATCACCAGCTGTGGCGTAAGAGTAAAGCCAAACACAAAGGCATCCAAGAAACTGCGAGACACTGAAACTTTTCCATTGGAAAATAGTTCGTTATTTTTAGCAGATCACTCTTCAAGTTAAATATAGTATGCGTGATAAACAAGATGAGAAGTTAGGGAATGCAGCTCACAGCTGAGTTCCAATTTCAATTGAAGATGCAAATGAAAGAATCAATTTGGTGCTACAGTCTTCTTTTTATGTGAATTAAGGGTGCTTTCTTCATCCAGGAACCACCAAGAGCAACATCACTGCTCAAGAACCAAGGAGTCGCATGTTTCATGGGCAAGGGACCGATTCAAGAAATCTGCAATTTCTGGTAAACTACTAATTGCCTACAACGATTTAACAAGAACTTATTTGACCAGAGGATAAATAACTAACCATCTGACCCTTGCTTCCAAGATTTTCCTAAAACTGGTCACTGGACATCAGTTTCACTAAGACAGTGCACACCTCAGACAAAAGCAGCCATCGTATATAAGAAACCAAATCTCAATATGCATTTATATGTTTCCAACGTCTGCGTTTTTCTCCATCCTACTTAACAGGCCTCATAACTAGTGACAACCTGTTCAATACAAATGAGGGGATGACGGTAACAGTAAAAAGACTATTTTGACGGTAACCACAAAAAGACTACTTTGGTTGCGTGTGTGCATTTGTTGCTGAGGGTGAAGTCCAGTGGCTAAGATCATTGAACTTTAAACTTTAAAGCAATAGTGTTCACAATCTTTTGGGAAAAAAAAGAAGTGCATGGACCACAAAGATTCAACCCCTCTGAACTTCAGCCCTATGATTGGGCTCGTTTATTATTCCTATAGCACAAGAACCAGACTAAAATATCTTGCTCAGGTTACCTGAGCAAACCTAGAAGAACATAAGTATAATCTAAGTCATATTAGTATCTACCACAGGAATTCCAAAATTATCCTACCTGTCCAATATGTTACAAACAAAAAACTTGGGGGAGGCTTATAGAATTCTTAGATGATAATATTTTAGTGCAGATGGATCTTAAAAAAGTAATGAGAAGTGATGTTAATAGTTGCTTGATATAAACAGGAGTATACATTAGAAAAGCTGAAAATGTACTTCCATACGACCAAATGAAGGTATAATTTCAGATGTTAAAAGGGTAGTGAGGTTAGAGAAAATATGGACCAATACCATAAGGGGGCATTTGGTTAGCAAAATGTTTTCAAAGAAACTATAACGTGTCAATAGAATTGGATTCTATCATGCATTTGTTTAGTAGAATGGCATGGAATTCGGTTATCATGTTTGGTTTGTAAATTGGTTAAAGGGATTGGAATGTAAATAACAAAAGATGACATGATTTAACCCTTTACTCTTCTATAAACTTTTCTCAAATCTTTTCATTTTGAACATTCTTATACATCTTTCATTTTCACAAATAAATTATAAACCTTTATAACATTCTTAGCTAGTTTGAGTAAACTTTATACAACCTTTTTAACTATATTTGTTGTTTTATATTCTTTTGCTTCTTACACTTCTAATGTAATTATATAATTTGAAATATTAAAATCTTTTAGTTCTTAAACCTTTTTCAGTTTTTGAACATCTAATTTAAAATTTAGTTTGTACATTTTAACGGCATTTTGGTAAAAGTGTACACATTCCATTAGGAAGTTCCAACAGACTTATGGAATATTAAATTTCTTATTTGAGAGATTTGAATTCCCAGACCCTGCTCTCCAGCGGATACACTGGGTATGTTTGTTTGTTTATTTGAGAGATTTGAATGAATAGATTCCAATTCCATCTCTAACCAACCAAACACATTCTAAGTGAAGATAATACCAATTCCAACCAACTTCGTGAACCAAACTTAGGGGATAAAAACCCCAAAAAGATGACCAATTACCAAGCACTCAGTTCCTTTAGTTCCTTTGTCTGACACTTCCCTAACTCGACTATATTACTCCAAACTGGAGCTCCTTACAACACAATATGGAACTCCTGCAAAGAAATTCACATCAATGAGATGTAACAGTTTCCTTGCATTTCTTGAATTTTTATGCAAATTCATAGCTTTCAAGCTGGAGGACTCGTAGACTTTCATGCCTAACCAGTGGGAATGAAGTCACCTTTTTTTTTTAAATTAAATAAACTTGTATACCAAAATGCAAGAACACAAAACCAACATAGTGACTAGCTTCCACATGATCATACAGCAAATACAAATTCTCTCTAACCCAAGTTCGCATTGAAATGCATATCTTAGCTTAGGAAGAACCAAACAACATTTATCAAATATGTGATCATGAGTAGAGTAGTTGACCCTATGCAACACCCCTTATGACATGCACAATATTAGGCCCTCAACCAACCACTCTCACAGCCAACATAGGGGAGGTAAATCACATGTCCTAGGGCACGTCACACGTGTGCTCATTTTTGATACTGAGATCCGCTACAAATTCCCACTTCCGTACCACTAAGCCAAAACGAGGACATCGCATTTACCTTATGGATTTATGGGACATGATTTGCGGAAATGAGAAGCAAGTTGAAGCAAATATAGATGCAAAAAGGTGCGGCCAAGAAAACACAAATGAAGATCATGAGAAAGTAAAGCTTATCCATGTTTAAGCCACAAACTAGCCAAACTTAAGGTGCTACATAGTAGTCAAAGTTACAACACACACAAGGGGCAAAAGGATACACAAGAAATGGAGAGGCGTTAACATTATTGTGTTATGAGTAACACAAGCTCGATTAATGAGAGAGGACATTAATTAAGGTTCACAATTAAATGAAATCCTAGTTAATGGATATTCCTCTAGCGCTCATTGTACCCATGGCTAAACTTATACAAGATAACATCTTCTTCTTATGTGACATGCTAGAATGGAGATACTTGATTAGTTTAGGAATTAGGGATCAAAAAAGGAAATAGATATAATAGATCACTACTTTATACTAGTTCAAGAAATTCTTAAAGTTAGCGTTGAAACACATAAGACCGAAAGGACATGAATGCCTATTCTTACCCGGAAACAAGGGACCAAACGTGTAGATACTTAGAGAACGACCTTTATAAAATAAATTGGAGTGTCCCGAGAATACTCATAAACAAATGAAAATACTTAAATATGTAGTTTTTAAAGTAAAAGGACACGATCCCTAAACATCATACTAAATTAGCCCGAAAGGGATGCAACCGCTTATTAAAGCTAGAACTTAGAGGATCACATTGATATTTAGCAAACTGATTTGACTCATAATATACAGACGGTCAATGAGAAAACGCAAGACATAAGATCTTTAAGTTTTGAAAAGAAAGATGACATAATATGCAGTGTGCTTTAAGTGGGGTTGAGGATTAGGAGGTACATATAGGCCACTAAATTTGCATTATCAGTAATCTTCTCTGTCAACAAATTCTGAAACATACAATACCATGAAAAATAGGGCACTATAGACTATAGTTAACTTTACTAACATATTGAATATTGAACGGAACATGGGAGCGTATCTCACAATTTAAAACCAAGATTGTGACATGATGAAGATGCATGATAATGAAAGTTTGTAAAAAGATGAGGATTACGTACACATCATATGGTGAAGTAACATTGTAAAACGAGCATACTCCTCTGCACGCATAATGAACTCCTCCCATTGTGAGCTAATTGATTTTTGCAAGTCCATTTAGTGTGCCTAATTAAAGCTCATACATTAGCGCTAAGGCTACCTCAACCCCATGATCTACCATGAAAACCATGATGAGATCTCCTCGACTAACAAGTGCATTTTTGTGAGTTGCACCACTCTGTGAGTTGTATTTGGTCGGTGGTCGTATTATAACTAGGTTACTCTCTATGGACCCCTCTCAAATTCAAACCTAACCTTTTGCTAATACCATGTAATCAAGCACAAAATAGAAATAACCGACCGAACCGTGCGTATATGTTTCTTGTGTATATATATTTAGTTTTTTACCTCATAGGGTGGGCATGATGTATATATAGAAGTTGGAACGGCCTCTAAGCTAAACCATCTATAGTTTTGCAGGTGTGCTTTTTTGTTTCAGTGCGCCATTAGTCTTATGTGTGCTTCTTAGTTCAACTGTGGCTTAGGTGTGCCTTTAGGTGTAACGACCTACCTATTTTAGTGTTAGGAATTTTTAAGTGCTCATGTTCTTCTATGATCTATTATAAATAAAGTTGCTATGATACTTGCTTGTTTTTTCTCTTGATTATCTTTCTATATTTCCTTCCATAAAAATGAAAAAAATGGAAAAGGAGTTTTTTTGAAGCTAGGGGTCTTTCTAGGAGCACCCTTTTTATTATAAGGGATAGAGGTAAGGTCTGTCTTTATCACGCCCTCCCTCCTCAGACAGTGGAATTTTTCTACCATTGAATGGGATTTTGTTACGTACGTTTGTTTATTTACATATAGTCTAACAATGTATTGTGAACCTTGATGATAGTGACAATGGCTTAATTAAGACCCTATCTAGGTAAAAGGTCCCCTAACCAATGAACAAACAACAAGATAAATGTCTACACCTTGCATAAAAGTCATATTCAAAGTGGGGACTAAATATACCTAAACTTTGAATTATAAATCTATATACAATCATAACATCATTTAGATGCCTAAAAACTTTTGTATGGATCTAACTAGTTTTACGACAGACAAATGAGATATCGTTGTATTTAAATTCTTAGCTTTTGATCTCTGACTAGTGGTAAAAAGTAAAACAATCAAAACTCTGAAACCAAATTTAACAACCCACTGAACTTGCAAGAATTTTCTAGTTTGATGGAACTTCATCTAATCTCATGACCACCTACTTATACATTTAGCAAAAGCAAACAAGATCAAAAATCACCACCAATTACCAACTATCATAGTAGTATCACTTCTTCCCAACATTCAAATTTCTACTTGTAACTTTTAAGCGCAGTATAATCTAAGTTTACTTAGCATAAAAAGTCACAGTATTTCACGTCGTTTTCCTTTGATTTTTATGATTGCACTAAAGGCCCACAAAATCTCTACTTTATAATTACAGTTCTGGCAAAGGGAGGCTACAATGTTAAGGCAACAACTACAGAGTTTGCAAGAAAAGCATAGGTAAACTTTTTTATCAAATAAAAAACATGTATGTGTATGTTGTCAACAAGTACAAAGCATTTATTCTAATGATACATAACTATATCTTTATGTGTGTAGTTAATGTGATACATTCATATACTGACCTCCAACTTGAGATGAAATCTAATCGGTTCAAAAAAATTAAGCCAAGATGTATCTATCCCCTACCACCAATGTTGCCATCTGTAATAAATGATATCCCTATCAAACTAGTAAGCGTTGTCACCTAAAGTATCTAATTTTCCAAATGTAGAATGATAAATTTAATTGTAAGTTGTTTAATACCACAACAAGTAATGAACATTGCTTTTATTTACAAGGTATTGTAGAGTCATACGTAAAGGCCACCACAAGGCCTAGTTCTAATCCAAGCAGTAATTGTAACATAACTACGAGAAGTAATCCTATATCTGATAAGTGCGTATATAGACCATGCAAAGGCTTAAGATATATTCCCCTTAAAGATCCCATAGATAATCTTCATGTAGGGATACCATATGTTGCAATTTTGACCCATTTACTTATAAATGGGCTAATCTGGCTTTTGTTTGATTTCGAACGGGTCAAATGGTCAAATTAGAAAATTTAGGACAAAGGAGAATGAGTCAATATGTCAAACGGATCGAAAGTCATAAAACGTCTATTTTTAATGCATACAAGCTCCTAAATTTGTTTATTCAAGCATTTAGATTATTATTATTGTAGTAACATTGTTTTCGTAATCAAAACTAATACATTCATTATTTATCGAAATGAATAAAGTGTGAACAAGATGTGTAAGTGGGTCAATTCAAACAACTCGGCCTGTTTCTACTTGGACTACAAAATAACCCATTACCCAACCCACCCGACTAGCATATCTCGCCACCTCTTTAAAGACTAACAGAACAAGGTAATATTGTATGAACAAGATCCTGTTGTTACTTTTGACAATTGCAGGCAAATGATGGGTGAAGAGCTTTCTGGTTTAACTGTCAAAGATCTACAGGGCATGGAAAGCCAACTTGAAATGAGTCTCCGAAGTATCCGCATGAAAAAGGTTTGAAGATAACCCTCAATATCACACTAACCTTATATGTTTTTATAACCAAAAGTAGTAAGGAAAACAAAACTTACCTCGTGACAATTGATGAATCGCTAGGACCAACTTCTATTTGAGGAAATCGAAGAACTAAACCGAAAGGTCAACCCAAGACCTAGAACCAATGATTAAACGTAAGCCCTGGATTAAGTATCTTTAAGTGACTAAATATTATTTGCTCTTGTTCAGGGGAATCTTATCCACCTTGAAAATATGGAACTGTATGAGAAAGTAAACCAAATTCGTGAAGAAAACATGGAACTTCATAAAAAGGTATTTGTCAACAGACCCTGCACCCAAGAAAAACTCCCACCTAGAACACCTTTCAGTTCACCATTTATTTAAGAAATATGAAGTTTTATATTATCACTTTCAGCTATAAATCTTTAACATCTCAGGTTTACGGAATGAAGGAAACAGATGCAACAAACAGGAATATCTTTTCACCAAATGCTCTAAGCATAAGAGAGAATCCACATGCCACTATCCATCTCCAGTTGTCGCAGCCAGAACAGCATGAAGCAACTGAAGCGTCACTACAATCTCCAAATTTGGGGTACTTTCTGACTCACTTAGTCATACTTTCTAATTAGATATCCGCTACCATGAATGAACAACTACTCTTTTTTTTAACAATTTTGCAGATTACAACTACATTAGAAGGCGATGAAAAGAGTAAAGCGCATAAAGTTTAAATGTACCTATTATTAGTTGGTGGTTTCCAGATCATGCACAATTCAGATCAAAGTAATGAAGCATATAATTTAAAGGTCAAAGAACTGCTTGAGTAAGGCTTTACATTTAATTTCATGGATATTGTCATTTCAGATTTGAGTATTGAGATGAAACGTCTTGCATGAAAAGTAAAATTTGTACTTGATTTACTAAAGTCTTATAGAAAGAAATGTATATATTTTTGTTTGCTCGAACATTATGTCATCCCAATAACAAAAAGAGCATCGAGAGTTTGGCATCAATTCTTACAAACAGAACACACAGTACATTATGTAGAAAGAAAATCCAGAAGAATTTTCCAATATCTCTAGCCTGTTATGTTAAATCACTCCCATTTAACCAGAGCGTGACTCATACAAGCATTACATGTGATCATCACCTGGAAAATTGAATGTTAGAAACATTAAACATGAATACCTAAAAGAACATGAAAATGTGGTTACAAACACATCCCTATGACCATCCTGCTAACTCAAAATATAGTCCAGGTTGGGTTCTCTTTGCTTTAACAAAAAGAGATCTTGATTCCATCAAGATATAGTTTATTTCAAGATCTTGCATACTTAAAATGACACAAAAGAGTATTGTGATAATTTGGTTAAAGGAAACCATTCTTTTACTCCTAGCAACATAACTTTTCATCATAAATTGAACAAAGAATAGTTCTTTGTGTTATTGAAAAATATTATATTAATTCAATCTAAATCACCAAACAAGACAAAAAAGGAGGAAGGCAAATCATAGGAGGTTGACAAAAGTTGAAACAAACATGATAGGCATCTCACAGAACGTTCATACAAGAGGAAACTAACATATGACATTATTAAAATATCATTCCAAAAAATGCCAACATAATCTACACACTGAACTCGATCTTCTCATTCAGCAGGAGTCTCAAGTAATGATGACAGGATGGAAGGTTATAAATATTTATCAAAATATCATTCCAAAAGATGCCATCTATTTATTTGGGAGGTTATAAACTCTCTATAATATTTTAAGAGGATATTTCCCCTCAAACAAACTCCTAACCATTTCATCATTCTATTAAATCAAGACAAACTCAATGGGTCTAAAACTGATCAAGAAAGGATATATAGTTTGACAGACATAGTATTCTAAAACAAGTAGAAGAAACCATCCCACAAAGATCAAGAGGATGGTTGCACCACTTTCAAGTAGACGTGTTCAAGAAACCGGTTTGGGTTTCCAAACCAGTTCGAAAACCTGTTTTTTGGGGTCCGAAACCGGCTAGGTCCAAACCAGTTTGTTCCAAACCGGCCCGCCGAGCCTAAACCGGTTTGGTAGATGGGGTGCACAAACCGGTTTCCAAACTGATTCCAAACCAGTTTTTATCATTTTCAAAAAACTAGCCGTTATATAGCCATTGGGAGCCTCTATATAGCCTTTTTTGACGTTTTTTCACCATTTTAACCCCCTACACTACTATAAATAAGTTGCGAGTGTGTTGGTTGAATCATAACAATCAAAAACTCTCTTTACACTCTAAAAACTCAAAAACACTCACTTTCTCTTCACAATGATAAAAAACTCTCAATAATGGCTTCTTCTAGTGCTTAGTCTTCGGTTGTTTGTGATGCATCTTCTCAAAATATGGTTGTTCGGGTTATCCCTACTAACAGAAACATGGAAATTTGGTGCAACTATGATTTATGTGAGATGTCAATGGGTCCGAATAAGGCTCGTTGCAAATTGTGTTTCAAATTTTTTTCAAGGGATGTGAATTCTAATTGAAAAATCACATTCAATTAAAATAATGCAAAGCTTTGAAAAGGGAACCATCTCGAGGTGAAACTTCGATAACAAATGACCATAATTTATAGGCTTACAATGTTGATGCGGTTCGAGAGCAAGGCACATTTTGTCATCCAAATAAGCTTACCATTCAAGCACTTTGACAATGAACGTTTGACTCGGCTAATTCAACGAACTCTCCCACCGCGATACACATATGTAAGTCGTGCTACACTTAGAAAAGATTGCTTAAAAATATGTAAAAAAGCTAAAAATAAATTAATTTCTTATTTTGTAAATTTACAATATGGTGTTAACTTAACTAGTGACGTTTGGTCGACTCCTCACGGTTCATGTGACAACCCTAAAAATAAACGAACGATTACCTATCTGAAAAATTTATATCACGACTGAATAAATATTATTATGTCAAGAATATATATATTTTATGTATATTGCATGCATGCATATATATTAAGAACTATTTACGTGCAGGATCGGATTTCGGGTGGTTTTTCTCTCAACTCAATGTGAATCAACACTCGGCAAGTAGTCTATGAAGAGTTGATCACAATATAACAAGTAACAAGCAGTAAGAAAATTTAACAGCAGATAAATTTTCAAGGTACTTTTATATATTGCTTCTCAACTCAAAGGATTACAAGACACTTGGACTCAAATCGCTTACATAAAGAGTTACAGGGAGAAGATATATATAATACTACCTACAGCCGGATATACTTTGATACCAGCTGGACACCTCTAACCTTACATCTATACTACAAGACTCTAGGTGAGGTCTTTCAGACATTGTGCCTGAGAGTTGGTAGTCAGGACATGTCCCTGACTTACCTTTTGTCACCAACTAAAGTTGGTAACATGTACTATCATAAAAGGTGAACAGTAGAATAAAGTATGGTCAACAACATGGCTCTTTAGGAAGATGCCATGCTGTATCAGAGGTCTGCAGCGGACAGTCAGGGACCATACTTTTATCTGCTGGACATAGCAATGTCTTCCGAAGGATAAAGTGCTTCGGAAGAATAACTTCTTCCGAAGGCACTTATACTTCGGAAGACTGCTTCTTCCGAAGCTTGGAGTCTTCTTTGTCTTCGGAAGCAGACTTTGTCTTCAGCTCTTTCATCAGACTTTGTCTTCGAAAGCTTTCAGACTTTGTCTTCAGCTCTTTCATCAGACTTTGTCTTCGGAAGCTTTCAGACTTTGTCTTCAGCTCTTTCATCAGACTTTGTCTTCGGAAGATATCTTCAGCTGTTGGCTTTAGTTGTTGTCTTCAGTAGTTGACTTCAGCTTTTGCCTTCGGAAGATGTCTTCAGCTGTTGTTCCTTAGACTCTCGGAAGATCTCTGGCTTGGCTTCGGAAGCCCTTTAATGTAGTACCAAAAGTGACTATGAAGTGAATTCGGTTGCATCAGCCTTATCATGATCCAACAAACTCCCCCTAGGCTGATGCTACCAAAACTTCACTTCTCTCTTCTTCTCAAAGCTCTCAGCACCAAGGAAAGCAGGTGTTTATCAGTATCTTCATTCTTTCCTGCTGTGATGCTGAGAATCTTGTACAAATCTTTGGTGGACAGAACCTCTACTCTGTCACCTTGGATTATGTGTACCCTCTGTTGTGGCCCTCTGAAAAGAGTTAGTTGATGGGAAGTATAGTCATATTCCCATCGAACTATTGGTTCCAATTCAAGACCTTCCACCATCTGTAGAAAGGCTGTGCCTTTGGTGGTTGATCTTTCATTGTCTTCCACTCTTTTCAGCTTCAACTCTTCTTCAATCTTGGCTCTTCTACTTCGTTCAGCCAAGTGGAGACCGCTGATGTGGTTTCTGATGTGTGCTGTCTCAGAGTTGGAGGGGTTGGAGAATGGCTTCTCTGCAAGCTCAGCAAGATCAAATCTGCTGAGATGCAGTAGAGAAGTGGCATTGAGCCTGTTGATTTCACCATTCTCCCTTTCCACAACAAAGTTGTGAGAAGGTTCATCGAACCTCCACTGGATTATTGCATTTCTAGGTCCAGGAGATTGACCAGAAATCCTGTCCTCTTTCCTGGTATCCAGTAGAGTCACCAGTCTTCTTCTTAGCCTCTTCTCCTCAGCATTGAGGGTATCGGAGTTGAGACCAAGAAGTCTTGCAGCCTGGCCCAAAGTGTCTCTAGGCAATTCAAGAAATTGGCCTAGGGTGAGGGAGCTTGAAGAGTTATCAACATAGGTGATGTTGATAACTTCTCCCTCACAGGAGATGCTGCTCAAAGTAGTGCAATTGATGAGCCTTGTCTTGAACTCCTTAATCTCCTCAAAGGAGAGATGTTTAGGAGGCTGAGGGGATGGTCTTGGTTGTTGTTGGGTAGGTTTAGGTTTAGTGGTTTTGGGTTGAGTCTTGGGTTTTAGGATGGGCAGTTTGGGTGGTTGAGGTGATGTGGTAGGTTTGGGTAGAGTTGTGGGTTGAGGGGTGAAGGTTTCATCAGTGGGTTCAGGTTTAATGGGAAAAGGGGTTGGTTCTGGTGTGGGTTGTGGCTGTGGTTGAGTGGCTGGGGTGAAGACCGTTCCCTTTACCCTCCTATACATCTCCCTTCTCTTCCCCAAACGGATGTCAGCCTTTATTTCACTGACTATCCACTGGAGTGTCCTTTCGGACATAGGTCCCACCTGCCTACCAGAGAAGCCATGAGCCCGGAGGTAGTCCTTCATCCAGGCTTTGTCAGTTGACTTCTTGGCAGCAGTGACCTCCTTCTCTTCCTCCCTCTTCCTCTTCACCTTCAACTTCTCCCTAGCAGCCTTCTTCCTTTCCTTCTCCATTTGATCCTGCTCTTTGTTGTGGAGCAGCAGGATCATATCATCATCATGTGGAGACAGTTCAGAAAGACTGAAGCCTCTTGAGAGTAGGAATTTGATCCTCTCCTCTCTCAGCTTCAGGGCTGCCTCCCTCTGCTCTTCTTCTGCCTTCTCCAAGGCCAACCTGGCTTCCCTTTCTTGTTGTAGCCTGGTTGACCTCTCCAAAGTCACCAACTCCTCTAGTGGTAGCAGGAGTATTTCCTCATTGACAGCTCCTAGGCTGATGAGCTGGTCAATGAGTGCTGTTCTTCTCTTTAGGTTGATTTCTTCTTGATTGGCTGCAGCTGCCTTAGAGCTAGCAGCTAATAGCTTCTCAGTAGGAAACCGACCTTTCTTTTTGGCCTTCTCAATCTTCTCCTCCTCCTGAAGCTCTTCCGCAGTCAACTTTCTTTTGCCTTTGTCTTTGATTGTGCTTGACTGTGGTGGTTCTTGGATGGAGGTTGTGATTGAGAGAGAAGTTCAGCTGGTGCTTGGGTTGGAGGTATATCAGAAATGTCCTCCCTGCTCACCTCAGATGCAATTTCAGCAATGACATCTGTGATGGTCAGTTCCTCGGACATCTGAAATAGGCCTTCCGCAGCTTCTATTTCGGCCTCGGAAGACTTGTCTTGTTCTTCCGAGGCTTCCATGTAAACTTCGGAAGCCTCAGCTAGAGCTTCGGAAGATGAGACTGCTGCAGATTCTGTCCCATCTGTTTTAGTTGCTGGGCCATCAGTCCCCATTTCCCCTTCGAAGCTAATCTCAGGTTCCATGAAGACCTTAGGTTGACCAACTTCCTCCACAGTGGTAGAAGGTGCAGTCAGTCTTTGAAGCTCCTCAGCCCCAAAGTATGCAAGTGTGGTGTCGGGGCTGGGCTGTTCTAGGGATGATCTCAATACAAACTTTGTGAAAAGTCTGTAGAGATCTTGAAGCATCCTTGAGTCAATCTCCAGAAAGGATTGAGATGACTCAGGTAGTGTAATGATTTGTTGGGTGGAAATGAGTTGGGTCTGTGGTTCCATAGGTGTTTGTCTCTGAACTTTCTCCCCCTTTTTGGTAGCATCATCTTGAGAGCTAGATGAGCTAGAGGAAGAAGTCATTGAGACCTGGATTGGTACATGCCTAACAGACCTCTCCGTCTGTTTCTCAGCTAGTTGAGCCTTGAGAGAGTTAATCTCAAGTTGCTGAGTGGCAGTCCTTGATTCTAAGATCTTCACCTGTGATTCCAGGTTGGAGACCTTAGAAAGCAAGTACTGAAGTGTTAGTTGCATACTTCCCTCATCTTCATAGGAAGAATCACGGGGAGATGAGATAACATACCTAGTATGCTCACTCTCACCACCAGATGTGGTTTCTTGGCACCCTGGTTTCCCTTGCTCAGAGTCATCTCTTTCAGAGATGTCAATGGGCAAAGTTGCCGTAGACTCAGTCCTAATGATGTTACCACTGTCCTGAGAGCTCAATGAGAGACTCTGAGTAGTGGCAGCTGAGTCTACATGAGTCCCCTCCACATCAGTGGGACTCACCTCAGTAGCAGGCTTCTGATGGGGGTTAGAGACAAGGGATCCCTCTTGGCTCTGTTGATCTCTCAGTGGATGTTGTAGATCAACTTCATGGCCATGGAGAGATGTAATCTCTTCATCAGTTCGGAGTAAAAGGTCAGTGAAAGAGAGGGTGGTTAGTCCTACTGACCCGGGACCTTGATCAATGTCTACAGGCATTGAGCCTATGGTGGGGCTGTCCCTAGAAGGCTGCACAGGGGAGTGTAGAGACTCACCCTGTGGGCTAAAGGCTTGGGGTTCGGGCTCAGGGGTTTGAGACTGAGGAGACTCAAAACCCACATTGAGGTCAATTGTGAAGGATGGTGTGACCTCGGACTGAGTGGGAGCCCATGATTCCACTCTAGTCCTTTGGGTGTGAACAGAAGGAGCTTGTTCAATCAGAGTAGATTGAACAAGGGTTCGTTTGGGGCGTCTCTGATATGTGGCTTTGATGGGTAAAGAAGGTTTTGGTATTGTGGTGGATGTTGCTGGTGTGGGTTCATCACCTGTGGGGAGAACAGGGATGTCACCAGGAGCTATGCGCTCAGTCATCTCTGGAGGTAATGGAGTGTACCGTCCAGTGAAGTTGGTGGACATCTTCTTTAGTGTCTTGAAGATGGTAGGCCTCATGTGTGGAACAGGAAGAGCAGCTGCGCAGACAAGCTTGCTTGGTTCCATCTCACAGTTGATTATGTGTTGAAGAAATCGGGGATACATGAAGAATGTATCCCTGCTGAGATTGGCGATTAGGTTGTTCAACACGAATCATGAGTAGTTGAATCTGAGGCCTCTCACCAACCCATGAACTAGGCATCCTAGTTCATATGGGATTTGATCCCAACCCCCTAATCTGTTGGAGAGGCAGTGCAAAACAATGTGCAGCAGGAACTTCCAATGATAAGAGAAGTTGAACTTGTATACTGTGGACCTGCTGACATCGCCTCCATATCCCATGAGGATATAGGTGCCTTCCAAGTCTTCCTTGGGGAACTCAGTAGGAGCCCCATCATCGTGAAGCTCGAGATGCTCCCTGATGATCTGTTCATTGATGACCAACTCTTGGCCACAAACTCTGGTTCTCAGGACTCGAACCCCATTCAGCACTGTAGTTTCACCGTTGCTCCAAAATTCTGACATATGGTTGGAGTATACGGTTGGGTTAACTGTGAGTGCAGTGAGATAGGTGGATTCGGTGAGAAAGGTGATGATTTGAGTGAAGTCAGCATCCCTTGACGAGTCAAGTAACGCGACTTGGTTGTGCTGAGGGTTTAGCGCCATTGGAGAAAAGGTAAGCTTGAAAATTTGAGTGAGATTTATGGTTTGACAGTGAAGGGAACAATTTGGGCTGTAAAGTGGTAAAAGAAGATGAAATTGATAAGTGATCGTAGGATGTTTATTCGATACTTATAAGGGTTAATTGCTTTGTTTTATACGAATATTAGTATCGAACATATGTACTTTGAGTGTGTTAATGTTTGCAGGTGGTAGAAGACAAAAGTACTTATTTTGAGAGCTTTATGGAAGTATTAGAGCAAGTGGAAGGACCGGATGTGCTATTACACGAAAGATGGAGTAAAATCAGGTCAATCTTGCACCACCGTATCAGTCACCGTATCCACCGCCGTATCATACTCTGACCACCGTATCAGGCACCGTATCAGGCACCGTATCATACGCTGGTCAGCGTATCAGCCAGCGTATCCTGAATAAATTCCAGTGAAAGAGCTCCGTAAAACCTCATGACCGGCGTATGATACGCCGGGGTCACCGTATGATACGCCGGTCACTCTAACAACCTCCGGATTTTGAGGATTTTCTCACCTTTTTGAACCCAATCATTAGGGTTTCGAGGGGGAATTTTTTTTGGACGAATTTTGGAGGTTTTGAAGACGATTTTGGAAGTTTTTTCACCACGGTTTCACCCGGATCAAGTCTTAACAACATCAAATCAAGCATTGAAGATACAATCATGCCAATGAGCGGCTAATCTTGTTCGTAATCACTTTCGGGAGGAGAGTTCTTGTAAGTGAAGCACTAGGGTTAGTTTGAATTGATGTTTTGGGTTATGTTCTCTTGACACAAGAATATAATTGTACGTTTGTTTAAAGTTAAAAGACTTGTTTATGTTTAAGTATTTGTGTGCTTTCATTCGCACTCGGTTTCCTTGCATCGTGAGCAGTTTGTCATGTATGTGAACTCTTTGCATAAGTAAGTTGGTAATTGTGTGAGCGAGCGAGTCTTAAAAGTTTGTTTCATAATTATCACTTTAATCAAACGATTTTGCAAAATCATGTCTATGTGATTCCCAATCAATTCTTATGAAACCAAGTGTGGATCTTTGAACTTGAATCTTGAAAGTGGTTGCCTTTTTCTCATAAGTGTTAAAATCAATTATCAAGTTTGTTGCTTTATGCAGTTGTGTTCATTAATCCTTTCCAAGTTTCAATCTTTTATTATAAAGTTTAAGTATTTTAGTTGATTGAGTCACGTTAGTTAAACACTTTCCACATATTCCCTGAGGAGACGACCTTACTTACCCGTACTAGTTATAGGTAGTTAAGTCTTTAATATTAACTTGTTTTTGATCCAACCACGACAACACGATCAAAATGGCGCCGTTGCCGGGGAATTAGTGCGCAAAGTGTTATTTTTTTGTTAAATTCTTTTAGTTTTCTTTTCTTTTTTTTTTGTTTTGTCTTTTGCGGTGCTACGCTAGGTGTTTTATGTCTTGCAGGTTACTCTCAAAAAGTTAAATCTCACCATGAATCAAGTTTATTATTCATGTACCGGTTGTGGAAGTCCAGTTCACACGCGAGATCATTGCCCTGAGTTTTGCAAAAGTGTGAAGAGGCGAGAAGAAAATTATATTTGTTAGATGTCTATTATGATGATGTACCATCATATTATCCGGACTACGAGTCATCTTCTCCATATTATGAAGGATATTATCAGTCAGAGGTGAATTACAACTCTAAGAAAGATTGGGATTGCAACAACTATAAACCAGAGATGACATCAAGCTCAAGTCAACAGGAGAATTATAACCACTATCATGAAGACTACTCTCAGGTGACGTACAAGGATCAGAATCAATGTCAATTTCCTAAACAAGAACATGTTATCCAGGATGTTGAGCAAGTTCAAAATAATATCAATCTGACGAGGAGGAAACTATTGCTCGATTGGAGTTGGTATTACCCGAGATCGATAAGTTGTTGTCACAACATCATCTTTCAGATCAACAAAGATTTGACTACTTGACTATCAAGCGTGACACGTTATTGTTAAAAATAGAATTAGAAGAGTTGATCTCACCATCTTTTAAAGTTGAGGATGAGGTCATGGAGACTAATACCACATTAATTCCTTCATTTGTTGAAGATCTATGTGTAAAGCAAGTGGTGGTTGATGCTTATGATGATAAAGTGAAAGAAGAGGTTATAGGTCTTTCAGAGCAAAGAGCTGAATGTTTAAACCCAATAAATGACATAACACCTCCTACCAAACAAGAGACTAAGATATTTTCATGTGGTTCTAACAGTACTTTAATATTCATTATGCAACTTGACAAAACAGGGGATAATGGCTTGTGTGCAAACAAGATGAAAGTCAGTATAGAGGCCATCGATAAATTTATTCAAAGGAGAGCCCACAACGATTCAAGAGACATGCCAAGGACGGGAAAGAATGTGTGGACCCGACATGTCAACTACCATGTATACATTGGTAACTCGATGGGACAATGTGAATTTAGGATGACGACCATTGATTCAAGAAACATGAAGACTATGAAAAAGAAAATAGAGATTCGGTATGTTAATTATCGAGCGTTTGTTGGAAACTCGCTAGGAAAATGTTCAATTCAACCACCATAAGTGATCTCAGGTAAGGTCTGGCTGAAGACCTAAAACTTAGCGCTCTCCGGGAGGCAACCCGGTGAACTTTGTGGGTGTGTTCACTAGAAACCCTCACGAGACTCCACTCGTCCACTCGGGTCTACCGAGTGGTTTAAAAGGCTTGTTGCATACGCTAAATGCAATCGTGATTCCTACGAAAGTGAGTTTAGTGCTATTTTTCAGTTGTTTTTTTTTTTTTCGTTTTATGTTTTTCTTTCGTGTTCTTCTTACTCACCAGTTGCAGAAGGTCAAGTGTGGGGAAAACCCATGAACTCAGCAGGTATGTATTTCGACCTTTGTGTGCAATGAGGGCAACGTACGCTGCTCTGTCCCTGGAAAACACCCGACATACGCCCACACATACGCTGGACCAGGTGACTCGAGAACCTCATCTCTATAATCCATTTTAATATTGCAAAACATACATTGAGGACAATGTACCTCAAGTGTGGGGATGAGGGGATAAGGGAATTGAAAATTGAAAATTTTTGGAGAAATTCAATGATTTTTTTTAAATTAGCCTCAAGCGAGCTTAATTGTGCATTAAACCTAATTTTTTTGATGTAAATCATTAACTACTACTTGCTTGTGCACATGTAGAGGTCCTTTGACATGGTTAGTTGAAAGCCTTAGGAAAGTTTTCTCAACAAGTAGTTGTTATAAGCGGAAATAGGATTGCTCAATTAAGTATAACAAGCTAGAAGGTAGATAATATGCATGCTTCACATTCTTAGCCTATTCAACAGTTTCCGTGAGAACTTGAGCTTACTTGAGCATTATTCATATCATATCTAATAGCTCTTTTCTTTCTTGAGTGGTTACCATAATGTGCACTTATTTTAGAACTCGTGTATCTTATACATGTCAAGATCTTGAACCGTTACGGTGCACGAACATGATGGAGGCACTAGGATAAGCCTTTTGTTTAAGCCTTTTCATTTGATTTCCTCACCTTAACTTATTCCCTGTAGAAACCCTGTTGAACCCCAAACCTTTCTTTTGTATGAACCTATATCATCAAACCAATAAACCTTGAGCCTTTTCTTTTAAACCCGTGCAGTGAAATCCAAATTTAGGAAGTGCTTAAATTGTTTATTTATAGGTTCCTCTACTTCAGTGTGTTAATAATATTCAAAAAAAAAAAAAAAAAAAAAAAAAAAAGAGATAAAAAAAATAATAATAAAAAGAAAAAGAAAAAAGGAAAAAGAAAAAAAAAGAAAAGGTGGCTATATATAAGGTCAAAATGACCCAAATATAAAGTGCCAAAAATAGAGTGAATTACTATAGTGTGTCCGGGTCAACGCGATCCAAGTGAGGTTATGTGGTCATGAATTCAGCCGTTCGAAATTGGATTTTATGAACTTTTGCCACTTCAATCCCTTTTACTCACCCTTCACCTTAGCCTACCATTACAACCTTAAAAGCCCTCTTGATTTGTGTATTATTTTGTGTTTGTTGATGGAGATGTGATGTATATACGAGCTTATGAGATAATGTACATTATTGGTTTTGAGTGTTACAGATATACTAGTATACTATCACTAGTCCAGAAAACAAACCGAGAGGAGAGATTGATTGTGAGAAGGTGTGAATGCATGTATGTTATAAACTTGAAGCAAGTTGACTTAATTGGGCGATTCTAGGTTTAAAACAAGGAATCAAATATACTTGTTGGGTTGGCAATCTTGAATGATGTAAATCTTGAAACTAGGTATGTTTTGGGACCTTAACTCACACAGTGCAAGAGGGATCTTAATGTTTTTGATTGGTTAGTGTTGAGATGTTACAAGAAGGCTTTGCTTGAGGTCAATCAAAGAATAAGTGTGGGGATGTGATCGTAGGATGTTTATTCGATACTTATAAGGGTTAATTGCTTTGTTTTATACGAATATTAGTATCGAACATATGTACTTGAGTGTGTTAATGTTTGCAGGTGGTAGAAGACAAAAGTACTTATTTGAGAGCTTTATGGAAGTATTAGAGCAAGTGGAAGGACCGGATGTGCTATTACACGAAAGATGGAGTAAAATCAGGTCAATCTTGCACCACCGTATCAGTCACTGTATCCACCGCCGTATCATACTCTGACCACCGTATCAGGCACCGTATCAAGCACCGTATCATACGCTGGTCAGCGTATCAGCCAGCGTATCCTGAATAAATTCCAGTGAAAGAGCTCCGTAAAACCTCATGACCGGCGTATGATACGCCGGGGTCACCGTATGATACGCCGGTCACTCTAACAACCTCCGGATTTTGAGGATTTTCTCACCTTTTTGAACCCAATCATTAGGGTTTCGAGGGGGAATTTTTTTTGGACGAATTTTGGAGGTTTTGAAGACGATTTTGGAAGTTTTTTCACCACGGTTTCACCCGGATCAAGTCTTAACAACATCAAATCAAGCATTGAAGATACAATCATGCCAATGAGCGGCTAATCTTGTTCGTAATCACTTTCGGGAGGAGAGTTCTTGTAAGTGAAGCACTAGGGTTAGTTTGAATTGATGTTTTGGGTTATGTTCTCTTGACACAAGAATATAATTGTACGTTTGTTTAAAGTTAAAAGACTTGTTTATGTTTAAGTATTTGTGTGCTTTCATTCGCACTCGGTTTCCTTGCATCGTGAGCAGTTTGTCATGTATGTGAACTCTTTGCATAAGTAAGTTGGTAATTGTGTGAGCGAGCGAGTCTTAAAAGTTTGTTTCATAATTATCACTTTAATCAAACGATTTTGCAAAATCATGTCTATGTGATTCCCAATCAATTCTTATGAAACCAAGTGTGGATCTTTGAACTTGAATCTTGAAAGTGGTTGCCTTTTTCTCATAAGTGTTAAAATCAATTATCAAGTTTGTTGCTTTATGCAGTTGTGTTCATTAATCCTTTCCAAGTTTCAATCTTTTATTATAAAGTTTAAGTATTTTAGTTGATTGAGTCACGTTAGTTAAACACTTTCCACATATTCCCTGAGGAGACGACCTTACTTACCCGTACTAGTTATAGGTAGTTAAGTCTTTAATATTAACTTGTTTTTGATCCAACCACGACAACACGATCAAAATGGCGCCGTTGCCGGGGAATTAGTGCGCAAAGTGTTATTTTTTTTGTTAAATTCTTTTAGTTTTCTTTTCTTTTTTTTTTGTTTTGTCTTTTGCGGTGCTACGCTAGGTGTTTTATGTCTTGCAGGTTACTCTCAAAAGTTAAATCTCACCATGAATCAAGTTTATTATTCATGTACCGGTTGTGGAAGTCCAGTTCACACGCGAGATCATTGCCCTGAGTTTTTGCAAAAGTGTGAAGAGGCGAGAAGAAAATTATATTTGTTAGATGTCTATTATGATGATGTACCATCATATTATCCGGACTACGAGTCATCTTCTCCATATTATGAAGGATATTATCAGTCAGAGGTGAATTACAACTCTAAGAAAGATTGGGATTGCAACAACTATAAACCAGAGATGACATCAAGCTCAAGTCAACAGGAGAATTATAACCACTATCATGAAGACTACTCTCAGGTGACGTACAAGGATCAGAATCAATGTCAATTTCCTAAACAAGAACATGTTATCCAGGATGTTGAGCAAGTTCAAAATAATATCAATCTGACGAGGAGGAAACTATTGCTCGATTGGAGTTGGTATTACCCGAGATCGATAAGTTGTTGTCACAACATCATCTTTCAGATCAACAAAGATTTGACTACTTGACTATCAAGCGTGACACGTTATTGTTAAAAATAGAATTAGAAGAGTTGATCTCACCATCTTTTAAAGTTGAGGATGAGGTCATGGAGACTAATACCACATTAATTCCTTCATTTGTTGAAGATCTATGTGTAAAGCAAGTGGTGGTTGATGCTTATGATGATAAAGTGAAAGAAGAGGTTATAGGTCTTTCAGAGCAAAGAGCTGAATGTTTAAACCCAATAAATGACATAACCTCCTACCAAACAAGAGACTAAGATATTTTCATGTGGTTCTAACAGTACTTTAATATTCATTATGCAACTTGACAAAACAGGGGATAATGGCTTGTGTGCAAACAAGATGAAAGTCAGTATAGAGGCCATCGATAAATTTATTCAAAGGAGAGCCCACAACGATTCAAGAGACATGCCAAGGACGGGAAAGAATGTGTGGACCCGACATGTCAACTACCATGTATACATTGGTAACTCGATGGGACAATGTGAATTTAGGATGACGACCATTGATTCAAGAAACATGAAGACTATGAAAAAGAAAATAGAGATTCGGTATGTTAATTATCGAGCGTTTGTTGGAAACTCGCTAGGAAAATGTTCAATTCAACCACCATAAGTGATCTCAGGTAAGGTCTGGCTGAAGACCTAAAACTTAGCGCTCTCCGGGAGGCAACCCGGTGAACTTTGTGGGTGTGTTCACTAGAAACCCTCACGAGACTCCACTCGTCCACTCGGGTCTACCGAGTGGTTTAAAAGGCTTGTTGCATACGCTAATGCAATCGTGATTCCTACGAAAGTGAGTTTTGGGCTGTAAAGTGGTAAAAGAAGATGAAATTGATAAGTCAAGATTATTTAAAAAGGGGTGAATAGTGGTATGGTGGTGGTAATAGGGTAACTGTTTTGGGGTTACTGTGGGTGGTATGGTGGTTTACGGCGGAGAAATGATGATGGCGGCAAGGATAATTTTAAATAATCTGACATTATCAACAAAATCTTTACTTTTTACAGAGTGGGGCCCAAAAGATATCCGTTACATATAAAAATCTTTACTTCCGAGGGTAAAACATTTCCGAAGGTAATTTTCTTTCTAAGGCAATTTTATCTTCCGAAGCTTGGTATTGTTTCCGAAGGTAAAATTGTCCTTTGAAGGCACTTTATCTTCCGAAGCCAGGCATTGCTTCCGAAGGTAAAGTTGTCTTTCCGAATGAAGAGTTGTATAAGTTTCGGAAGTAGATCTGATATAGAATCAATCGCTTCTCCCGAGACCAAAAACTCTTCCGAGAAGAAAATTTCCAATGAGGAATTTTGGCTTCGGAAGATATTCAAGAATATCTTCCAAGAGTTAATTCCTCTTCGGAAGGAATTTATACTTGGAATAATTTAAAGATCTTTTGCAGCAGGGCTTAAATTGTATTGACACAAGACATTACTCATTAAAAGGTCTTCAAAAGAGGTAGTTATTCAATGTTTATCATCCCAGTTGCTGATATGAGATACTTAAACCTTTGTTCATCAAACGCCTTTGTGAACAAATCAGCATATTGTTCATTTGAGTCAACTTTGATTAACTTTATCAGTTGTTTCTCATGAATATCTCTAATGAAATGATACCTGATATCAATGTGTTTTGTCTTGGAGTGCTTCACCGGATTCTCAGTAATGGAGATAGCACTGTTGTTGTCAATATGGATAGGAGTAGTCATGAAGTTGAACCCATAGTCTAACATCTGATTTTGAATCCATAGCAGTTGAGCACAGCAGCTAGCAGCAACAATGTATTCAGCTTCAGCAGTTGATGTAGAGACACAGGATTGTTTCTTGCATTGCCATGAGATAATCCTTCCACCAAGAAATTGACATCCTCCTGATGTTGATTTCTTGTCAATGTTGCAGCCACCATAGTCACTGTCAGAGTATCCATAGAGATTGAAATCACTATTTCTTGGATACCAGAGACCTAGTTTAGGTGCTCCTTTGAGGTATCTGAGGATTCTCTTTGCAGCAGCTAGGTGAGACACCTTTGGAGCAGCCTGATATCTTGCACAAATGCATGTGGCAAACATGATATCTGGTCTACTTGCAGTGAGATACATCAGAGAACCAATAATTGCTCTATACTGATGTTGATCAGTATCCTCCCCCTTAAGGTCAGGGCAAAGATTATGGTTTCTGGGTATGGGTGTCTTGGCTGGTTTACAGTCCTGCATTTCAAATCTTTCTAAGATGTTCGAGACATACTTAGATTGACTTATGAAGAACCCTTCCTTCATCTGTTTCACCTGGATTCCTAGGAAAAAGTCCATTTTCCCATGGAACTCATCTCAAACTTCTGCTTCATAATGCTTTCAAAGTCTTTGCACATTTGGTCGTTTGAAGAACCAAATATGATGTCATCAACATAGACTTGTACAAGCAAAATGTCTTCTCCACTCTTTCTGATGAAAAGAGTCTTGTCAATGGTACCTCTAGTGTATCCATTCTTCAGGAGAAACTGAGACAAGGTCTCATACCACAGCCTAGGTGCAGCCCATATAGAGCTTTGTCCAGCTTGCACACATAGTTTGGGTGCTGTGGGTCTTTAAATCCTGGAGGTTGACACACATAGATTTCCCTATCTATATCCCCATATAGAAAAGCACACTTGACATCAAGTTGGTAGACTGTGAAGTTCTTGGATGCAGCATAAGCAAGGAAGATCCTAACTGCATCAAGTCTTGCAACAGGTGCAAAGACATCAGTATAATCAATTCCTTCCTCCTGGGTGTACCCTTGAACTACTAGTCTTGCCTTGTTCTTGATAATCAAGCCTCTATCATCTTTCTTGTTTCTGAATACCCATTTAGTGCCTATGGGTATTTGACCAGATGGTAGTGGGCATAGATTCCAGACCTTTTGTCTTTTGAATTGAAGCAGCTCCTCCTGCATCGATTCAACCCAACTACTATCCTTTAAGGCATCTTCCACCTTCTTTGGTTCCATCTGAGACAGGAAGCATGAGTACAAGCAGACATTCCCATGATGAGTTTGTCCTCTTGTTCTCACACCTTCAGAGACATTCCCTATGATGTTCTCAGTTGGATGAGTGTTGTGAATCCTAAGATGAGGAATCACTTCCAATTGCAGAGATAAGTCTAGGTTAGACATATTCTGATCAGGAATTGGATCACTCTATCCAACTGCTGTTTCAGAGTCATTCAATGAGGACTGATTGAATGATTGAGAAACATCATCAATGGTTGGTTGTGAAGTAGTATTAACAGTTGCCTGTTCCTTCAGAATACCACTTCCCTCAACCTGGTGTTGTAGTGGATCACCTGAGGAACTTTGAGGTTGATCAAGTGATTCACTTGTTAAAGCTTCACTATTTCTGGAGATAGTTACACTGTCAGATCTGTGAATAGTTGAAGCTTGTTGCCCTTCAGCTCTTGGAGAATTTAGAATAGGTCTGGGAAGCTCATATAGTTGACCTGCATCAGCATCAGCATCACTTTGAGCACCTGTTCCAGCTGAAACATTCTCACAAGATGGTTTAGAATAGTTTGGAAACAATTCTAAATCAAAGATATACTCAGGTCCATTCCCCCTAACACAAGGAGTGTGCTCATTAACAACTATGTTGGATGACTCCTCAAATTGTTGATTCTTAATATTGTATACTCTATAAGCTTTGGAGCTAGACGAGTATCCAATAAAGATAGCATCATCCGACTTCTCAGCAAACTTTGCCAAGTTGTCCTTTGTGTTAAGTATGGTACACCTGCTGCCAAAGGACCTTAGAAAGCCAATGAACGGTGGCCTCTTGTTCCATAACTCATAAGGGGTTTTTCCATGGGGCTTAACTACAAGAACCCTGTTCTGCACATAGCATGCAGTGCTGACTGCCTCTGCCCAGAATGTTAGAGGCAGCTTTGAATCAGCTAACATGGTCCGAGCAGCCTCAATAAGTGTCCTGTTCCTCCTCTCAGCAACACCGTTTTGTTGAGGAGTTCTGGGAGCACTATATTGTCTGGCAATCCCTTTTGAGTCACAGAATGAGTCAAGAATGAAGTTCTTAAACTCAGTCCCTTGATCACTTCTAATGATCTTAACCTTGTGATCAATTTGATTTTCTATTTTAAGAATAAAAGATTTTAAAGTTTCAGCAGTTTCATCTTTACTTCTTAAAAAGAATACCCATGTAAATCTTGTAAAATCATCAACGATCACAAGGCAGTATGATTTCCTTCCAATGCTCATTATACTTGTGGGACCAAAAAGATCCATGTGCAATAAGTGTAATGGAGTAGTGATAGAGTTAACACATTTGGATTTATGAGATGATCTGTGTTGTTTCCCTTTCAGGCATGCAACACAGTTATCTTTGCAGACAAATTCCTTTTTAGGCAAACCATGTACCAAGTTATTTTTAGCCAATTTATTCATTGTTTAAAATTCACATGACACATGCGTTTATGCCATAGTGTTGACTCATCACTATCAGCTTTGGAAAGAAAGCATGATACTTCACCCATAGGAGAAGCATTGTTCATATCCAGCTTGTACATATCCCCTTTCCTGGGAGATCTGAGAAGCACCAATTCCGGAGGAATTGTCATCCCTGGTTTGAGGATAATGCACTCATGTTCTGTGAAAAGCATATGATGCTTCTGATCACAGAATTGAGAAACACTTAACAGATTGTGTTCAAGCTGTTTGACAAAGTGAACTTTGTCAATGTTTATTCTGCCATTGGATATACTTCCTCTGCCAGAAATATATCCTCCGGCCTCACCTCCAAATTGGACAGGCCCTCCATCAAAGTTCTGGAATTGTTGAAGGAGAGATCTGTTCCCTGTCATGTGCCTGGAGCATCCACTATCTACAATCCAGATATTGTTGTTCTTGTCAAATGGATGTCCCTGCACATAAGATGAGATGGTTAGTTTTGTTTGGAAGCCCAAGCCTTGCAGGTCTCGGGCTCTTCCAAAGATAGTGACATAATTGAACCAAAAGATATGCAATAGGGTTCAATAGAGGTCATTGTTGAAGAAGAGGTTTGGGCTGCAGCATCTTCCTTGATCTTCCAATCCATCCTTTGGTTGATCTTTGAGGATGAGCTTGTTGAAGCTTTTGCAGCATGGTCTTCTTCCGAAGCTTCTCTCTTTTCGGAAGAGGCCTTCACCACCTTTTCTTCCGAAGTAGTCTTCTTCTGAGATGGTTTCAAGGGAGCCTTCTTGTTCTTCCGAACCTTAGAAGGTTTGGCTTCCGAAGCCATTTTCCCTTCGGAAGAAGCAGTTTCTTCCGAAAGCAACTTGGCTTCTGAGACCAACTTTCCCTTTTTCATCATTTGGACCTTTTGAAGTGGTCCAACTGAGAAACCTTCTCTGACTACTTCTTTTCTAACATTATTTGCATAATGTGTGCTTGCTGGATTGTAGTAACAATCTTTAGCCATGTGGTTGTGCAGGCCACACATTATGCATGCAATGTTAGTCTTCTGGGAACTTGCAGGTTGCTGTTTCTTGGGTTTCTTCTCTTCATCAGCAACTTTCCCTTTCGACTTCTGATCCTTCAGTAGGACAGGAGTGCTGGTACTACACTCCTTTCCTGAATCAGGAGTACCTACCACTTGAAACCCGGCAGAAATGAAGACACCCTTTTGCTTAGGGTCAAACTTAAGCTTGGACTCTGCAACCTTCTTAGCAGTCCTTCTAGCAGCTTTAGCTCTGCTTCTTCTTGCCTTGGTGGTCAGGATTTGGTCATCACAGGTGGAGATGGGTGTATCCTCCTGTTCTCCCCTGTGGAGGCCACTATTTTTACTTCATCCCCTAGTTCCAATGGAGAAGGGTTAGCAGTTGGAACCTCTTGCTCTTCAGTACCACATCTAGGTAGTCTAATAGACTCATAAGAGTGTGGTGGAGCTATTTCACTGGTTCCCAACCCTTCTTTGTTTTGATAAAACATTTTGGAATGAGAGGTTGATGCAAGAATAGTTTGGAAGCTTTGCTCAGCAATAGCTTGCTTCCTGGCCTGAGCCTCAGCTGTGACTAACTGGGCTTGAACTTCAGAAAGTTTGGAGATCAGATCTTTGATTTGAGTCTTGTAGTTAGTCTTTTCATGTTTCAAAAGAGACACAGTTTTCTCTAACTCATCAATTTTCCTTTGATAGTCAGATTCACTCTTTTAAAGTCAGATTTTAGCACATTTAAAGACTCAACCTCAGATCTGATTTCCGAAATGTAATCCTTATACAATTTAACTTTAGCAATACAGGAAGCAGTACAAAGATGTTCATATACCTGATCATCATCTGTTCCGGCCATGAGTGCTTGAGCGGGAGTCACATCCTGTACCATGAAGCTCCAGTCAACTTCCTGAGCAACAGCAGCTGTTTCAGTTGACTTTTCTTCATGCTTGGGAGCAGTGGGATGTGTGGAGGCCTGTGGGGTTCCCGGGTTGTTCTTAGGAGCCTTGCATTCCCTAGCAAAGTGACCAAGTTGGTTGCAGTTGTAGCACCTTGCTTTGCTCTTATCAAACCCAAACTTGCTGTTGACTGGGTTTTGAGGGAATTGCCTTCCAGTTCTCTTGAAGAACTTCTTCGCTCTGTAAGTTAAAAGAGCCATCTGCTGGACAATGTCCATGTACTCTACATCATCTGGATTGAAGAACTCAAGATCATCAAAGCAGTATTGAAAGTCACCAGAGTGTCCACTTCCAGAGACAAAGGCACAACTATCCTGAAAGGAGTTGTGTTGAACCTTTTGAGACTTTGGAGTCTCAGGTAGAGTGATGAAGGGTCCAGTATGTGAGTTGTCAGGGTAGCATAGCAACTGATGTTGTGGTTCCATGCTTTCCCTTTCAACCACATGAAGGGCTGAACTCTGTTGGTTATTGGAGTGGTCAGAGGAGTTCTGCATGTTCATCTCCATCTGAAATGCACTTAGGATACCATACAACTCTGTGAGAGAAAGAGTCTTAAGGTCCGAAGTTCTCTTGATGACAACACAGTAGTGAGTCCATAGTTTAGGAAGAGAGGACATGAACTTCCTAACTATGTCTCTGTTCTCAAGAGCTACTCCAATATCCGCCAGAGTATCTACTAGCTCAACATACCTGAAGTATTGTTGAGTCAAGGTCTCACCAGCCTTGAAAGTAAAGTTCTCAAACTGCTGCTTCAAGAGATCTTTCTTGTTCTCTTGAGTTTCCTTGGATCCCTCATACATCAGCTTCAAAGCTTCCCATAAATCTTTAGCAGTCTTGCACTTCTTGAAGCGTCTGTAGACGGAGTTGGGGAGAGCAGTTTGGAGACAAGTCATAGCCCTTTGATCCAGCTCTATTCTCTTCCTATCTTCCTCTGAGTAATCATCAACATCTTTTGGAATGATGCGATTTCCAGTGGCAGATGTAGTGCTTGGTATGAAAGGACCATTGACAATGGAGTCCCACATCCTTGAGTCTTGACACTTGATGAAGCCTTCCATCCTGATACACCATGTGTCAAAGTGTTCAGGGGTGATCATAGGGGACTTGGTCAAGGTACCAGTTTCCATATCAGCCTTGGAGAGAGCAGCCATTTGAGTGAGTGGATAGTGGTGAGGAGTGAAAAACAGGTTGATTAGGATGGTAAGATCTCACAATCAAGAGCCTGGAGCTCTGATACCAATTGCAGGATCGGATTTTGGGTGGTTTTTCTCTCAACTCAATGTGAATCAACACTCGGCAAGCAGTCTATGAAGAGTTGATCACAATATAACAAGTAACAAGCAGTAAGAAAATTAACAGCAGATAAATTTTCAAGGTACTTTTATATATTGCTTCTCAACTCAAAGGATTACAAGACACTTGGACTCAAATCGCTTACATAAAGAGTTACAGGGAGAAGATATATATAATACTACCTACAGCCGGATATACTTTGATACCAGCTGGACACCTCTAACCTTACATCTATACTACAAGACTCTAGGTGAGGTCTTTCAGACATTATGCCTGAGAGTTGGTAGTCAGGACATGTCCCTGACTTACCTTTTGTCACCAACTAAAGTTGGTAACATGTACTATCATAAAAAGGTGAACAGTAGAATAAAGTATGGTCAACAACATGGCTCTTTAGGAAGATGCCATGCTGTATCAGAGGTCTGCAGCGGACTGTCAGGGACCATACTTTTATCTGCTGGACATAGCAATGTCTTCCGAAGGATAAAGTGCTTCGGAAGAATAACTTCTTCCGAAGGCACTTATACTTCGGAAGACTACTTCTTCCGAAGCTTGGAGTCTTCTCTGTCTTCGGAAGCAGACTTTGTCTTCAGCTCTTTCATCAGACTTTGTCTTCGGAAGCTTTCAGACTTTGTCTTCAGCTCTTTCATCAGACTTTGTCTTCGGAAGCTTTCAGACTTTGTCTTCAGCTCTTTCATCAGACTTTGTCTTCGGAAGATATCTTCAGCTGTTGGCTTCAGTTGTTGTCTTCAGTAGTTGACTTCAGCTTTTGCCTTCGGAAGATGTCTTCAGCTGTTGTTCCTTAGACTCTCGAAGATCTCTGGCTTGGCTTCGGAAGCCTTTAATGTAGTACCAAAAGTGACTATGAAGTGAATTCGGTTGCATCAGCCTTATCATGATCCAACATTACGTGTGCATGCATGTGTATATATATGAGAGTTTAGTATGCATGTTTACATGCATGTATAGCAATTAAGAAGGCATGCTTCTGCATATACTATTGTGCATATATAAATATATGTTGCATGTATGTATATATATATACGCATGATTAGGACTTATGATTATCTATAAATGCACACACACACACACACACATATATATATAATATACAAATTAAGTCGGATCGAACATCATTGAGATAACAAAAACAAACCACTTCTTAAACAATCAATATATAAAACAAAACCAAAACACCAAACCACCCTCCCAAACCCCTCGGTTACTAAACAAATCCTTCAAAACCGCCACCTTTCATCTAGGTTTCCTTAGTCATCAAGCTATCATCATTACAAAATGGATGTGGAAAACTCTTGGAGACTCTCGGCTAACATGCATGTACCATAAGCCTACTAGAACACTAAGCATCCATCCCTAGCCGCCACCTTGCACCACACCAAGATAACTCCTCAATTTGCCACCTAGGTCTACAAGTTGACTAAGCAAGTCTAAGCCACAACACCTCACTAACCTAATGCTTAGAGCTCATTATTACTACATCTTCTATTTGAACCCCTCGGCCACACACTACAACCAACACCACCACCCTAACCGAAGCACAACCATCTTCATCTCCTTTCTCTCTCTCGGCTCTCACACAAACAACCAACAACCATACCACACCATCATCACCACCCTTGTTCTAAATACTTTCGATTTCTACCACACCACGGCAACCATCACCCTTGTCATCAAGTCCTCGGTTTTCTTTGGAACACCACACCCCAACCACCATAGCACAACCATCATCAACACCACCATAACCCGTAGCCATCACCTTAAGCACACCACCATCACTAACCACGATCACTCTCACTTTCACAAACCTTTCTCTTGGTTCTCAAGGCAACAAACATCATTCACAAGGTTTAGTTTCCTAAAGTTCTTAAATATACTTTGAAAATTTGAGTTATATATGTGATATAAACACATATATAATTAGCTTTGGTGCAAAAACACCAAAATTAATCTTAAAAAGGTTTTGGAAAACTTTAATTTTCATCAAAATACAGTGATAAAAACAGAAAAATTATGACAAAAAGGATAATTTGGAATTTATGAGAATTAATCTTAAAATACTAAGAAAATTTAGTAAAAATACTAAATAAATGTGATTGTGGGAATAAACATTGGAAAATTTTTAGAAAATATTTACTTATCCTTCTGTAAATTTTAGTACAAATATACTAAGCAAAATAATTTATATATAGATTATTTAAAAATGAAGAAAATACTCAAAAACTCAAAAAAATTTGGGAAATTCTTGAAAAATACAGAATGACTCTTTTGGAGTATAAAATCTCCAGGAATTATTTGGTATTTTATTTTATTATTATGCTTGAAAAATGGTTTTTTAAGTGATCTGTAGTAGAAAAATATAAATAAATACTTATCCAATACCATAAATCAAAATGAATTCGCTGAAGCCATGATATATCAAAATAAACATATTGTATAACTTTCATAATTTTTGGAGATATATAAGTATTTTTAGTGAATTTTTAGAATATTGTGAGATTTACAGAAAGAAATCTGTTGGGGCTTGGATATCCAGAAAATTATAGGAAGATTTAGACTATTGAAATAACATTCTGTAAATTTTTGATGATTTTTGGTTAACCGTAGATAATTTTGATGATTTATGGAGATTTTGGAATAATTATAACTATTTATGTATGATAGAATAAGTAATAAGAATTTTATGGTAACATTATTTGACTATTTTACAGTTAAATTTTCAAGAATTAACAAAATCTGAGGTTTTAAAATTTTAAAGAAATTTATGTCTAATTTTATAAATTATTTTATAGGTTACAATTTGGAGACATGGTGAGACTCATAGCCCCATTTTGACCTTTTGGGTATTTGTAAAGTTTTTGAGGAAAAAAACATACTGGTTATGTTGATGCATTATTTTTGAAAATATTTTGAGACTTACTGTCATTTGTGATACAACCATTAGTTCGAATGAAGAACCGTCTGATAATATTAGTAGCGCTACTTAGGAGAATATTTGCACTAACAGGATGGGTGTTGTGATGCTATTTTCCTGCACCTAACCGAATGAGGGTTGAGATGTAATATTATCTGATTTTGTGAATTATTTCGTGGCAGTATGGTCATATGTGTGAGCATGTTTGGTTGTAATTGGTGCATCAATAAAATGTTTTGTCTAGAAATAAACTTATGATCTCACCAACTTTATGTTGACTATTTAAGTTTGCTTTTTCAGGTAAAATGACTAACAATATTGATATTTTCCTTTGACGTCTACAACGGATGGGGAGAAGTAGTCGGGCGAGTTTGTGTTAGCTTAACGATGATGGAAGTGTGGTAGTGGATGCACACTTTCATCGTACTTGAAGGTGTTAGCTAGTTGATATGTTGTAATAAAGATTACGTCAAATTTTGATATAATTATATGTAAAGATGTAATCTGTAATATATATATGAATGAAATATGTACTTTATGTTTTATTGTTGCTGTGATTTATTTGCTGTAATCAATTGCGTTCTGATCAAGCAAAGTCACATCCAAATATCGCTTCACGCTTCCGTCGGAATGTGACAGTTGGTATCAGAGCCATTGGTTATAGAGAATTAGGTATAATAAAATACCTAGACTATAACCATAAGCTCAATTAATGATGAATATTGGTATACTTATATGATATAATTATTATGTGAAAATCTGTGATTCTATGATTTTATGCTTAAATAGTTACAATAATATGTGACTAACCACTTTGTGAAACATTATAAAGAAATTCGTGCAGTTATGAATTCAGATAGTTACCACAATGAGACAGATCCTTCCGAATATCAAACCATAGCAACTCTAAGGAAATAACTCCTGAACCAGAACCCAACAAGCTATGGAAATCCCTCAACTGAAAAAGAATCAATATTTATGTTCGACGTGCCCCGATACTTGTTGGAGGATATACAATTAAGACCCCTAGAAAAAGATACAATGTGGGAACCGGTTTATGACTAAGCAAGCTGAGGACATAGAAATGCAATATTCTGATTCCTCCGAGAGTAAGAATAAGGTAACTAAAAGACAAGAGTTGGATCAAGTGAAAACAGCTCGGCAAACTCTTAGAAAACTTAAGAAAATACAGCTAGGAATCTGGAGAATCCAGAAGGATATCAAGTGTAAGGCCCCGCTCACCGGGCACCCTACTGTTGGTCATCATCACACGTAAAACATACATTTAATACATGATCATAAATACGCAGCGGAATTAATAAACGTGCATTCTCATTTCATCATAAAAGCTTTTACATCATTGTCTTGATTACAAAATACAAGCTTTTCTTTACATCGTTTACTATACTATGATTGCTGCTGATGCATATTCCACAGCAATCATAGGGTCACACAGCGACCTCTACTGAAATAAAATAATAGAAAGAAAATATAATCTTCTTCATAAAGAAGATATTATGTTCAAAAATATATTTTTCTTCATAAAGAAGATTTCTTAAATAATCCTGTTTATCAGGATTATCAAGAAATCTTCCACTTGCATGCAACATAATGAGTTGCGTGCGTTATGGACCCACAACGCATGACGTTGCATCATTATTAAATGGAGAATGCCATCCCAAAAGAGCTGAGTAGCCGCCTCGTGCCATCCTCAGCAACACTACCTGCGAACTGGAAAAACACATAAAAGTCAGCGTTGCTGAGTGAGTTCTAGTTTTATAATAAAACATACTTTCATTTTTATTAACTGTTCTTTCATACATGTGCTCACACATCATACGTACACGTAGATAATATTATTATTATCTCATCATTCATTACTTACTTTCATTCGTGTACACTTCATCATTCTCATTCGCTTTCATACATACATACTTGACATACTTTCGTACGTACTTTACTTTCGTTCATACATTCATTACTTACGTTCGAACATTCATTACATTCATTCATACTTTCATTACTTTCGTTCGAACGTTCAATACATTCGGTGACATGTACAATACCCCACTTTCATCATACATACTACTGGTGCTGGACCTGTGGTGATTAGCCACGAACGTTGTGCACAAATGCTGATCCAGTCACCTGGGGTGAGTACATGCACCACTTATCTTTTCACTTTAATACTGGATCAATGCCATATGCTATACCCCGAACGTTGTGCACAAATGCGGGTGCTGGACCTGTGATGATCAATCACGAACGTTGTGCACTAATGCTGATCCAGTCACCTAGGGTAAGCGGCAAGGATCTCATACATACTTCTGGTCAATCACAAAGACTGACCCCGATGTGCATCCTTCGGGTAGCTAACCCGCACACCGTTGAGCTAACACCTGCCAGGGTGTGCACCTCCTTCATTTTGCTTGGAAGCCTTTCTTACTCTCTTTTATTAATGCATGCATTCATTCATCATGTTCCTTCTTTTATTATCTTTCACTTTACGTTCTTAATACATTCGTTTCTTTCGTTCATTCGTTCACGTAAAGTTATTAAAGATAAAACACATATACATAAGGAACATACATACTTGCATATCATCAGTATTCACCATTTACCATGGCAACATCATACTAACATACATACATCATACTAGCATACATACATCATACTGGCATACTCATACATTCATTCATCATCCTACAAGGCATCATTCATATATGGCATACAACAGGTACAGCCATGCAACATCATCATCACTATCAAGCCTATGTTACTCATTTTCCTCAGATTAATCAGATCTTACTAAGTCTGATCTGCATTTCACATTCTGGCTCATCCGCATTAGTCTGATCATCCGCATTAGTCAATGCGGATGAGTAATACCTTATCCGCATTAATTTACCTCATCCGCATTAGTTAATGCGGATGAGGAATGACTTGCCGCATTCCTGAGTTGGTCTCCCGCATGGGTTAATGCGGTTTACTGCCTTAACTGCATATCGTGTACCCGTATTGGGTTAATGCGGATGAAGGAAGGGCCTTGACCGCATTTGCTTGGTCATCCGCATTAGTCAATGCGGTTGCCCGGTGCCTTAACCGCACTTTCCCTGGTCATCCGCATTAGTTAATACGGTTGACCACAACCACATTTGCTTCGGCAGTCCGCATTTGGACAATGCGGTTGAGTAAGGCAACCTGCAACTTAACCTGTTCCATTTCTACAATCCATACATCATCTCAATCATACATTAACACTGATTTATCATATCAGCTGCTTAGAATCAACTAAACATCATGCATATCATAAGAAGGATTCCTAAAACATACATTCGGCAGTACTCATATGATCAACATGCTGAGATTCATCTACCTGCCCTAGAAATCTTACATACACTAGGCATAGCAGTCCAAACGGACCATACACACCTTCATACTCATACATACATACACAGATTGAGCGCTCACCGCTCGAAAACAGTTTTAATATGTGTTCCAGCCCCAAAAATCATTCAAATACGTAAAAGAAGGGGTCTTAGAACTCACATTGTGCTGCTGGGTATGACTCCTTCGAAATCAGTAGCCGTAGAACCCAGTACCTCGGACTCGTCTTCCTCTTCTTCTTGTTCTTCCTTCAAACTCGTAGTCTGCTCTCTTTCTCTCTCTAAAGTTCTCGCTGATTTGGGGGTTGTGAGAAAGGAAATGGGCAGCCATCCCTATGTATATCAGATATTTCTCTTTTCTTTGTACTTTTACACAAAACCCCCTTCTACTTTCTCTTCCTTTTCCTTTTCCTCCCAAATTCTTCATTTTCTTTTCTTCTTATTATTTCCCGTTGTCTAATAAAAATTGCGGGTGTTACAAGTCCACCCCCCTTATTTTAGGTTTCGTCCCCGAAACCTGTCATTCCTCAAATAGTCGTGGGTAATGTTGCCTCATTTCTTCTTCAGTTTCCCACGTCGACTCGGATCCCTTCCTGTGCCGCCACTGTACACGCACAAGGGGAACCACTTTATTTCTCAACCTCTCTTCTTTGCGATCTATGATCGCCACTGGTTGCTCTACATAATTGAGCTTTTCGTCTACCTCTATATCGTCCAGTGGAACGACCATGTCTTCGTCCGCCAAACATTTCCTCAGATGAGACACGTGGAAAGTCGGGTGGATTCCACATAGTTCGTCTGGCAAATCTAACCTATAGGCCACCTCTCCTACTCGAGCAATGATTCGGAAAGGGCCTATATATCGCGGACTCAACTTACCCCGCTTCCGGAATCGAATGATCCCTTTCCAAGGTGAGACCTTCAACATAACACGATCTCCCACCTGGAACTCAATCGGTCTGCGTCGCTTGTCGGCATACGATTTCTGTCGGTCTTTGGCCGCCTTCATATACGCTTTAATTCTTTCGAGCTTTTCAGTCGTAGCCTCTACCACTTCGACGCTTCCCAATTCTTTCTGACCAATATCACCCCAACAGACGGGGGTCCTGCATCTTCTACCGTATAACATCTCGTAAGGTGGCATGCCAATACTAGCATGATAACTGTTGTTGTACGAGAACTCAGCTAGCGGTAGATGGTCATCCCAGCTTCCCCCGAAGTCAATAACACATGCTCGGAGCATGTCCTCCAAGGTCTGAATGGTCCTTTCTGACTGACCATCAGTTTGAGGATGATAAGCCGTGCTAATATGCAATCTCGTCCCATAGCATCGTGGAATTTCTTCCAGAATTTGGATGTAAACCAGGTGTCGCGATCAGATACAATCGACACCGGTACACCGTGACGAGTCACAATCTCCTTGATGAATAGATCAGCCAACTTCTCGGACGAATATGTCTCCCGCATCGGTAAGAAGTGAGCACTCTTCGTCAGTCGATCCACAATCACCCAGATCGTATCATACCCTTTCGGGGTACGTGGAAGCTTTGTGATAAATCCATGGTGATGTGCTCCCACTTCCACTCCGGGATGTCCAAAGGTTGAATCTTTCCATACGGCTTCTGGTGCTCCGCCTTCACTTGCAAACACGTGAGGCATTTACTCACATACTCCACCACATCGCGTTTCATACACGGCCACCAATAATCTTTCTTCATATCTTGGTACATCTTGGTGGCACCGGGATGAATGGAGTATCGAGACTTATGGGCTTCATCCAGAATCTTCATTCGCAGATCCCCTAAACGAGGAATCCACATACGCCCAAACCACGTTCTAACACCCGTCGCGTTCTCACCCAACTCCGCGACCAGACCTCTCATTCGTTCAGAGTTAAGATGTTCATCTTTCAATGCTTCATCTTGGAACTCTTTGACTTGTTTCATCATATCTGAGGTCATGATTAGTTGGTACGCCTTCACCCGAATCGGCTCGGGCCTCTCCTTTCGGCTAAGGGCATCAGCCACCACGTTAGCTTTGCCCGGTGGTAATGGATTTCACAATCGTAGTCTTTTATTAGTTCCAACCACCGTCTCTGCCTCATATTCAGATCTTTCTGCTCGAAGAAGTACTTCAAGCTTTTGTGGTCTGTGAAGATGGTGCACTTCGTCCCGTATAAATAGTGCCGCCAAATCTTCAACGCGAAAACCACAGCTGCTAGCTCCAGTCATGAGTAGGATAATTAACCTCATGAACTTTCAGCTGCCGGGATGCATAGGCTATCACCTTTCCTCTCTGCATTAATACACACCCCAACCCCGAGTGGGAGGCATCAGAATAAACCACCAAATCTTCACTCCCCTCGGGTAACGCCAATACTGGAGCTTGGGTCAATCTTGTCTTCAGTTCTTCGAATGCCTTCTCTTGTGCCTGACCCCATACAAATTTCACATCCTTTCGGGTCAACTTTGTCAGTGGAGAAGCAATTTTGGAAAAGTCCTGGATAAACCTTCGGTAGTAGCCCGCCAAGCCCAAGAAACTACGGATCTCGGACGGCGTCTTCGGAGACTTCCATTGCATCACTGCTTCCACTTTCGCCGGATCGACCATAATTCCATCCGGATTTACCACGTGACCCAAGAATTGAACTTCACGCAACCAGAATGCGCACTTGGAGAATTTAGCATACAACTTCTCCCTTCTCAACGTCTCCAAAACTTCACGAATGTGACCGGCATGCTCAGTCTCACTCCTTGAATAAATCAAGATGTCATCAATGAACACAATCACTGATTTATCCAACATCGGCCGACACACCCTATTCATCAGGTCCATAAAGCAGCTGGCGCGTTGGTCAAACCAAATGACATAACGAGGAACTCATAATGACCGTAGCGCGTTCGAAAAGCTGTTTTAGGGATATCCTGCTCCTTCACCTTCAGTTGATGGTAGCCTGATCGAAGATCTATACGTGAAAACCAACTAGCACCCTGAAGTTGATCAAACAAGTCGTCGATCCTCGGCAAGGGGTATCTGTTCTTTACTGTCAGCTTATTCAGCTCGCGGTAGTCGATGCACATCCTCATACTACCGTCCTTCTTCTTTACAAACAGGACCGGAGCACCCCAAGGTGAGATACTCGGTCGAATAAACCCCTTATCCAGTAGCTCTTGTAACTGCTCCATCAACTCTTTCATCTCTGTCGGGGCCAATCGGTATGGTGCTTTGGCAACAGGTTGGGCGCCTGGTACTAAATCAATCTGGAACTCGATCTCTCTGTCAGGTGGCAATCCCGATAAGTCTTCCGGGAACACGTCTGGGAACTCACGCACAACCGGAACATCAGGCAGTTGTGGTGCTGGCTTCTCTACATCTTTCACATAACATAAATAGGCGTTACATCCACGCCTCATACATTTCCCCGCCACTGCCATTGAGATCACCTTCGGAATCGTAGTAACCCGATCCCCATAAACTATCACTGGACTACCGTCAGGCGCTGTCAAACTGATCATCTTCTTGCGACACACAATGTTCGCCTCGAAATCTGCCAACCAATCCATCCCAAGCACCAAATCGAAACCACCTAACGTCATCACAAAGGGTTTAACTGGGAATTTGTGACCCTCCAGTTCTACATTGCAACCCTCAATTACCTCAGAAATCCTGGTGGTTTTACCTATAGCAGTCTCTACATCAAACGGTACCCCCACACGTCTACTATTAACGGGCAATTTGGCACAAAAAGCGACAGAAATGAAACTCCTACTGGCACCGGAATCAAATAATACAGAGGCTAAAGTTTGGTTCACCAGAAACGTACCGGACACTACATCAGGGTCCGTCCTCGCCTCTTCCTGCGTCATCGTGAACGCCTGGCGCTTGCCTTCGACCCTTCACCCACTGCCTTCTTCCCGCCGGAACCCCCAGGCCTCGGCTTCTTGCAATCTTTGTTCATATGACCACTTTCCCCGCAGTTAAAGCACTTCATCGCCCTACACTCCTTAGCCATATGACCGGGTTTTCCATACTTAAAACATACATTCAGCCCCCATCTGCATTCACCACCGTGCTCTCGCCCACACTTTTCACACTTTCTCGACCCTGCACTTGTCACGACCACACGGCGATCATCAACCCGTGCCTTCTTACTACTTGTCGAAGTATCACCCCGACCAAACCTCTTTCCTTGTCACTTCCTCTCATCACTTCCCTTCTTACTGCCCTCAGATTTCACCAAAGCCTCGTTCATCATACAACCTCCCAGCTAAATCCACCGCCGACCTGAAAGTACTCGGTCGGGCGGAAATCAAATGCCAACGAATTTCAGATGGCAGCCCCTGAATATACCGGTTGATCTTTCGAGACACCGGCGTCACTTGCTCTGGCACCAACAGTGCCAACTCGTTAAACTTAGTCGTGTACTGCTGATGGGTCATCGTCCCCGCCTCCAGCTGCAGGAACTCCCTTTCTATTCTATCCATTTCCCGTCGAGGACTGAATTCCTCGATCACCAGCCTTTCAACTCCGCCCACTTCATCTTCCCTATTGCCCTGGTACCCTCGGCTTGAACCATATTTTTCCACCAGCATAAAGCCGACCCTGTGAAAGAGTGGGTAGCAAACTTCACCTTCTTGTCCTCCTGGCAGTCACTAATATCGAGGATAGCTTCCATTTCCATCACCCATTGGTGAGCATCAGTAGCAGTACCGGAGCCATCAAAAGTTGGAGGCTTGCACCTCATGAATTTCCCATAATCACAACCCCGGGCTGTCTCCCGTACCTGTTCTTCCTCTTCTTCCTCTTCATCATCAGACAATACTGTTTCTACCCCTGCCCATTGCTGTCTACCCGAGGACCGATTCCTCCCTCGTCTATCCTCCTCACGTACTGCTTTCATCACTTCTGTCATTACAGACGGTAAGATCGTCTACATAACTTGGTGCACTTCCTCAACCACTGCCTCTTTTACCGAGGCTCTCAACTTGGCGCTTTCGTCCGTCTCTTCCTGGTGAGGAATCTCGTTCTCCTCACGAACTACTTTCTCTTTCCTAAGTCTTCCTCGCGTGATACGCGGCTCATCACCACGTTCACCATCACGGGAAGCATCAGATGATCTATCACCGACCATCTTCTATCACACTGAAAGATTAAAACACCAACACGGTCATTCAAGGAAATAGCTCAGTTTATGTCAAGTATAATAAGTCCCTAATTACAGTGGCCAGTTGTGATTAGCCACTTACTCTACTCTTCGTACCCCGAGCATCACCTATCCTGACTACATTAGTATCTCAGTCTAACAGTACACATAATTCACATCACATGCGCATATAATAACCAGTTAATCTTTAAGAAAATACCTGATGGCACGCGACTACTCAGATGGCATTCTCATTCTCCCTGTCCCATTCTCAGTTTAAGTTTAGGTTTATTATGAAAATTTACCCATTTTACTTAAACTTTTGCTCTGATACCAACTTGTAAGGCCCCGCTCACCGGGCACCCTACTGTTGGTCATCATCACACGTAAAACAACATTTAATACATGATCATAAAATACGCAGCGGAATTAATAAAACGCATTCTCATTTCATCATAAAAGCTTTTACATCATTGTCTTGATTACAAAATACAAGCTTTTCTTTACATCGTTTACTATACTATGATTGCTGCTGATGCATATTCCACAGCAATCATAGGGTCACACAGCGACCTCTACTGAAATAAAATAATAGAAAGAAAATATAATCTTCTTCATAAAGAAGATATTATGTTCAAAAATATATTTTTCTTCATAAAGAAGATTTCTTAAATAATCCTGTTTATCAGGATTATCAAGAAATCTTCCACTTGCATGCAACATAATGAGTTGCGTGCGTTATGGACCCACAACGCATGACGTTGCATCATTATTAAATGGAGAATGCCATCCCAAAAGAGCTGAGTAGCCGCCTCGTGCCATCCTCAGCAACACTACCTGCGAACTGGAAAACACATAAAAGTCAGCGTTGCTGAGTGAGTTCTAGTTTTATAATAAAACATACTTTCATTTTTATTAACTGTTCTTTCATACATGTGCTCACACATCATACGTACACGTAGATAATATTATTATTATCTCATCATTCATTACTTACTTTCATTCGTGTACACTTCATCATTCTCATTCGCTTTCATACATACATACTTGACATACTTTCGTACGTACTTTACTTTCGTTCATACATTCATTACTTACGTTCGAACATTCATTACATTCATTCATACTTTCATTACTTTCGTTCGAACGTTCATACATTCGGTGACATGTACAATACCCCACTTTCATCATACATACTACTGGTGCTGGACCTGTGGTGATTAGCCACGAACGTTGTGCACAAATGCTGATCCAGTCACCTGGGGTGAGTACATGCACCACTTATCTTTTCACTTTACTTCTGGATCAATGCCATATGCTATACCCCGAACGTTGTGCACAAATGCGGGTGCTGGACCTGTGATGATCAATCACGAACGTTGTGCACTAATGCTGATCCAGTCACCTAGGGTAAGCGGCAAGGATCTCATACATACTTCTGGTCAATCACAAAGATTGACCCCGATATGCATCCTTCGGGGTAGCTAACCCGCACACCGTTGAGCTAACACCTGCCAGGGGTGTGCACCTCCTTCATTTTGCTTGCAAGCCTTTCTTACTCTCTTTTATTAATGCATGCATTCATTCATCATGTTCCTTCTTTCATTATCTTTCACTTTACGTTCTTAATACATTCGTTTCTTTCGTTCATTCGTTCACGTAAAGTTATTAAAGATAAAACACATATACATAAGGAACATACATACTTGCATATCATCAGTATTCACCATTTACCATGGCAACATCATACAACATACATACATCATACTAGCATACATACATCATACTGGCATACTCATACATTCATTCATCATCCTACAAGGCATCATTCATATATGGCATACAACAGGTACAGCCATGCAACATCATCATCACTATCAAGCCTATGTTACTCATTTCCTCAGATTAATCAGATCTTACTAAGTCTGATCTGCATTTCACATTCTGGCTCATCCGCATTAGTCTGATCATCCGCATTAGTCAATGCGGATGAGTAATACCTTATCCGCATTAATTTACCTCATCCGCATTAGTTAATGCGGATGAGGAATGACTTGCCGCATTCCTGAGTTGGTCTCCCGCATGGGTTAATGCGGTTTACTGCCTTAACTGCATATCGTGTACCCGTATTGGGTTAATGCGGATGAAGGAAGGGCCTTGACCGCATTTGCTTGGTCATCCGCATTAGTCAATGCGGTTGCCGATGCCTTAACCGCACTTTCCCTGGTCATCCGCATTAGTTAATGCGGTTGACCACAACCACATTTGCTTCGGCAGTCCGCATTTGGACAATGCGGTTGAGTAAGGCAACCTGCAACTTAACCTGTTCCATTTCTACAATCCATACATCATCTCAATCATACATTAACACTGATTTATCATATCAGCTGCTTAGAATCAACTAAACATCATGCATATCATAAGAAGGATTCCTAAAACATACATTCGGCAGTACTCATATGATCAACATGCTGAGATTCATCTACCTGCCCTAGAAATCTTACATACACTAGGCATAGCAGTCCAAACGGACCATACACACCTTCATACTCATACATACATACACAGATTGAGCGCTCACCGCTCGAAAACAGTTTTAATATGTGTTCCAGCCCCAAAAATCATTCAAAATACGTAAAAGAAGGGGTCTTAGAACTCACATTGTGCTGCTGGGTATGACTCCTTCGAAATCAGTAGCCGTAGAACCCAGTACCTCGACTCGTCTTCCTCTTCTTCTTGTTCTTCCTTCAAACTCGTAGTCTGCTCTCTTTCTCTCTCTAAAGTTCTCGCTGATTTGGGGGTTGTGAGAAAGGAAATGGGCAGCCATCCCTATGTATATCAGATATTTCTCTTTTCTTTGTACTTTTACACAAAACCCCCTTCTACTTTCTCTTCCTTTTCCTTTTCCTCCCAAATTCTTCATTTTCTTTTCTTCTTATTATTTCCCGTTGTCTAATAAAATTGCGGGTGTTACATCAAGAAACTCAAAACCCCAAGAAGATATCTTCGCAAGGATATGGAAGTGGATTCACAGGCATTAGAAAACTATAGTTTTAACTTATCAGAATAAAAGAAATAAGAACCCAAATAATATATGTACTTCTGTGTCGAAATATTTATTTAATATATGCTAAATTATTTTGTGTTAGAATATTTATTTGTGATACTAATATTATAATTCACTATAGTGAATCATGCAGCCAAAAAGAAACACTCAGCCTGTCCGAAGAACAGCTCGAGTGGGACGACCCAGAACCCGACTTGGGGAAGAACACCCGTGAACACTGACATAAATGAGAATGACAGGATTTCTCAAATAGTAGCCCAACAAATAGAAGCTACCCTACCTACCTTGATAACCCAACTACAACAAAATCTAATTTTGGAACCATCTCACACCCATCAGAAAGACCTGAAAATATTAATACAGATGGACGACAAGAAGAGGAAATTCTGAATGGAGTCTCAAAGGGATGTTCTTACAAAACCTTTATGTCCTGCAGACCTCGGGAATTTGATGGAAAAGGAGGAGCTGTGCAAGCCTTAAGATGGTTAGATGAAATGGAAGGAGTCTTGGAAATCAGTAACTGTGCTGAAAATTACAAAACACTGTTTGTATCTCATTCACTGAAAGGAGAGGCACAATCCTGGTGGAAAATGGAGGTACACACTAAAGGTAGGCATATTATGAATAAGATAAGTTGGGAATATTTTAGAAATCTAGTGATAGAAAAATACTGCCCTTATAATGAAATAGAAAAACTAGAAGCTGAATTCTTAGCACTAGAAATGAAAGGAGCTGCACACCGGGAATATACTGACAGGTTTAATGAACTGTCCAGGTTAGTACCACATCTGATAACTCCGGAATCAAAAATGATAGGGAGGTATATTTGGGGACTAGTACCACAAATAAGAGGGTTAGTGAAATCTGCAAGAACCAAAACTTTCCAAGAAGCAGTAATCCTGTCAGGAAGTCTGACAGATGAGATGATTAGAAATGGATCATTAAGCCATCCACAGGTAGGAGAGAAAAGAAAATGGAATGAAAACCACTCAGGAAGAAGATCTGGAGAAAACCTTCAGAAGAGAATAACCCGACCTCCACCAAGAAATTTCTTAGGAACAGCCCAAGGAAAGAAGGTGGATAAACAACCACAGTGCAATATTTGCTAAAGATATCATACGGGAAACTGTATGACAGTGGTTTGTTATAACTGTAAAAAGAAAGGGCACATCTCCCGAGACTACAAAAACCCTACCAACCCTAAAACAGTCTGCTTTCAGTGTGGAAGTGAAAACTATTTTCGTAATGAGTGTCCATAACGAAAAGGCAAGGCTCCAGTTAACCAGAATAACCCCCGTGGGAGAGCTTTCGTAATACAAGCTGAAGAAGCTCGTCATGAACCGGAAGTGGTAACGGGTAAGTTCCTTATCAATAACCAGTACGCAAAAGTATTATTTGATACGGGAGCAACTCGTAGTTTTGTTTCAAACGTCTTTAGACCATCACTTAGTGTAACATCTGAAAAATTAAGTGATAACTATGTGATAGAATTAGCTGATGATAAAATAATAGAAGCTGATGAAATCATTCCTAATTGCATTTTGAATTTAGATGAATATTGTTTTGATATAAATCTAATTCCTATTAAATTAGGAGGATTTGAGGTTGTAGTAGGAATGGATTGGTTGAGTAAGAATCATGCTGAAATTATTTGTATAAGAAAATGATAAAATTCCTTTGATTAAGGAAGACAATACTCTCTGTATATACGGTGATAGACCAAATGATATTGTGAAATTGATTTCCTGTGAAAAAGCTCAAAAATGCTTAAATAAGAAATATTTAGCTTTCTTAGCTCACATAGTTGATGCAAAACTTGATAAGGGAAATTTGGAAAGTGTCCCTGTTATAAATGAATACCCTGGTGTTTTTCCTGATGAATTACCTGGACTACCACCCCCTCGTTAAGTAGAATTTAAAATAGAGTTAATACCAGGAGCAACCCCTATTTCTAGAGCACCCTATCGTTTAGCACCAACTGAAATGAAAGAACTCATGACCCAATTACAGGAATTATTAGATAAAGGATTTATACGTCCTAGTGTATCGCCTTGGGGAGCACCAGTTCTCTTTGTAAAAAGAAAGATGGAACTTTTAGGATGTGTATTGATTATAGAGAATTCAACAAAGTTACTATAAAGAATAGATATCCTCTCCCTTGGATTGATAATTTATTTGATCAACTACAAGGATCCAGCTATTTTCTAAAATAGATTTAAGATCGGGATATCATCTATTAAGAATATAGGATGACGATATATCCAAAACTGCATTTAGAACTAGGTACGGGCACTATGAATTTCTTGTGATACCATTTGGGTTAACCAATGCCCCAGAAATATTTATGGATTTAATGAATAGAGTGTGTAAACCTTATTTAGATAAATCCGTTATAGTCTTCATAGATGACATTCTGATTTATTCTAAGAATAAGGAAGATCATGAACAACACCTGAGGTTAACTTTGGAATTGCTACAAAAGAAAAAATTATATGCAAAATTCTCAAAATATGAATTTAGAAAAAGAGAAGTACAATTCCTAGGACATATAGTTAACCAGAATGGAATTCAGGTTGATCCAGCAAAGATTGAAGCAGTCAAGAAACGGGAAGTTTCAAAAACCCCAATTGAAATACGACAATTTTTAGGTTTAGCAGGATATTACAGAAGATTTATAGAAAATTTCTCAAGAATAACTCAACCATTGACAGAATTGACCTAAAAAGATAGAAAGTATATATGAGAAGAAAAACAAAATGAAGCTTTTGAACTCCTCAAAAGTAAGTTATGTAGTGCACCCATATTAGCTTTACTAGAAGGGACAGATAATTTTATAGTGTACTGTAATGCATCACATCAAGGATTTGGATGCGTTTTAATGCAAAAAGATAAGGTAATTGCATATGCATCCAGACAACTTAGGGGTAGTGAAAAGAATTATACCACCCATGATCTAGAATTAGGAGTTGTAGTATTTGCACTGAAAATTTGGAGACATTATCTGTATGGGACTAAGTGTATCATATATACGGATCATAAAAGTCTGCAACACATCTTTGATCAGAAGATGTTAAATATGAGGCAGAGAAGATGGGTAGAATTATTAAGTGATTATGACTGTGAAATCAAGTATCATCTTGGTAAAGCAAATGTAGTTGCTGACGCTCTAAGTAGGAAGGAAAGGACTAAACCATTACGGGTACGTGCTATAAGAATGGAACTACGTTCAGATCTGTTAAATCAAATGCAGGAAGCTCAACAAGAAGATGTGTTAAAACTAAAAGAACAATTAAAAGACATGAAAGAAGAAGCAGATGGAATTCTGAGATTTAAAGGAAGAATTTGGATACCTGACAACAGCATGATTAGAACAATTGTTCTGCAAGAAGCTCATAAGTCAAGATATTCTGTGCATCCAGGGAATAATAAAATGTATAAGGATTTGAAAAGACAATACTGGTAGCCAGGCATGAAAAGATCAGTCGGAGAATTTGTGGAACAATGTGATGTCTGCTCAAGAATAAAAGCTGAATATCAAAAACCTTCAGGATACCTGCAGCAACCAGAGATTCCAGAATGGAAATAGGATCAAATTAGAATGGACTTCATAACTAAGCTACCAAGAACTAGAAATGGATACGACATAATTTGGGTTATAGTAGATAGATTAACTAAGTCAGCTTTTTCTTACCTATACGAGAAGATTATAAGATTGAGAGATTAGCAAGAATTTACATAAAAGAAATTATGTCCAGACATAGAATACCTGTATCCATTATATCAGATAGAGATAGTAGATTTACTTCCAGGTTCTGGCAAACATTACAAAAAGCCTTAGGAACCCAAGTGAATTTAAGTACAGCTTATCATCCACAGACTGATGGACAGAGTGAAAGAACAATACAAACCCTAGAAGATATGTTAAGAGCTTGTGCTATAGATTTTGGTGGAAATTGGGATAGTCACCTACCATTAATAGAATTTTCATACAATAACAGTTATCACTCTAGCATTGGGTCAGCTCCATTTGAAGCTCTGTACGGAAGGAAGTGCAGATCACCCCTGTGTTGGAATGAAATAGGTGATAGACAACTCACAGGCCCTGAACTAATCCAAGAAACCACGGACAAGATCACTGAGATTAAAAATAGATTGAAAACAGCTCGTGATCGACAGAAAAGTTATGCAGACAAATGAAGGAAACCGTTGGAATTTCAAATTGGAGACAGGGTCTACCTAAAGATATCTCCCTCGAAAGGAATCTTTCGGTTTGGAAAATCCAGTAAGCTAAACCCTAGGTATATTGGTCCATTTAAAATCATTGATAAATTTGGTCCTGTGACATATAAGTTGGAATTACCTCAAGAATTAAGTGAAGTACATAACACTTTTCATGTGTCAAACCTCAAGAAATGTCTAACCAATGAAACCTTAGAGGTACCAATTTAAGAAGTCAAAATAGATAGGAAACTTCATTTTGTGGAAGAACCAGTAGCCATTGTAGGAAAAGAAGTAAAGCAATTAAGAAGAAATAGAATCCTTATAGTGAAAGTTAAGTGGAATGCAAAGAGAGGACCAGAATACACGTGGGAAAGAGAAGATGAAATCAAGAAGAAGTAACCCCACTTATTCAGAGGTAATGACCCGTTAAGTTTTTCTAAAATTTGAGAAATCACACTCCAAGGAATTTCGGGACGAAATTCTTTTAACAGGGGGAGAATGTGACAACCCTAAAAATAAAAGAACGATTTCCTATTTGAAACATTTATATCACGACTGAATAAATATTATTATGTCAAGAATATATATATTTTATGTATATTGCATGCATGCATATATATATTAAGAACTATTTATGTGTGCATGCGTGTGTATATATATGAGAGTTTAGTATGCATGTTTACATGCATGTATAGCAATTAAGAAGGCATGCTTCTGCATATACTATGTGCATATATAAATATATGTTGCATGTATGTATATATATATATACATGATTAGGACTTATGATTATCTATAAATGCACACATATCTCTACTACCATATAAAGCAGGAGAGGTGGGTAGAAGAGTAATTTACCATGTCTTGTAAGACGCGCCCGTTCAACTACGCCTCCTTCGCCCTCGACTTCGCCTCCTCCGGCTGTTCACCTCCGGCTCTTGATGTCCTTTGGCCGTTCACCTCGGACGTTACGCATCTCCCTAATTATATCTCTTCAATGCAAGCAATAAAGAGGCTTTTACAATACCTACGAGTAAATCTACAACCATATCAATTTTGTGGTGATGTTTTGATTCCAGTCTTACCTTTCTTTGTCTGATTAAAATTTTGATTTGGAGTTTCTTCCTGTCATTGGAGTCTTCTTCCTGTCATTGGAGTCTTCTTCCTGTCATTGGAGTCTTCTTCCTGTCATGTGTTGATTTTGGTTTGCCTTTGATTCTGAGTTAAATTTGTCATTGTGAATCAGGACCATAGAAGGAGCAATGGAGTTCCTGTCGTTCGATTTCATCAATTAGGTCAGCTCGTGACCAACACCTTCTACCGGCAACATCTTATTTCAGGTATCTATTTTGTTATGCAACACATCTACATTAACATAATGAACTATAAGGGGCATTGATGATAAGTAGAAATATTAATTGTTTATCAACAATGTGTTTATTGATCAATTCCATTGAAGTACTTCTTAATTTACGATTAATACCCAATTCCCAAGTTTTCTTTTTTGTTTGGTGTTCATTGTTTGATGTTGAAATATGGTATGCTTTACGTTGAATAAAGGATTTGGGGGGCTAGTCTGATATGACCCAGGGAAAATTCAAAATTGATTTTTAGGTGAATTGGGTTTTGTATTTTTAATATTTGATTGTGTTTTCGAATGTTAATTATCATTATGTTGGCTTTGGGTTTGTTTTTTTTGTAGTCAAAAGTGTTGCAAAAGTGGAAAATCAAAAGAATTTGTGGTTGGTATTGGATTAATCAGTGAGAGTTCTTTATTCGTTTTCATTTATTATTAACAATTTCATTGGGAACTTTAAGTTTCCTTCTTATTTTTTGTTGTTTGAATTTTTAGGTCTTTTGGTTGTTTGATTGTAATATTCATGTAGGTTTTTCTCCGTTGGCATTTCACTTTTTTGTCCGGGTAAGGCTACTACCATTTATTTTTATTTTGGCTAATTCATGCTTTTATTTTTGACATTCCTTTTGCCTAATTCATGTTATTCTTTTGACTAATCCATGTTAGCATCAATGATTGATGGAACAGTTCCTATAGGTAAGAAATCACATTTTGAATTTTGTAGTCAATATTGTGTAACTTAAGAACATATATTTCTTTTTAACCCAATTAAAACCTAAATGTTATAGCTTGATCTCTCTTTTGCTCATACAGGGTCCAGGCTATCAAGCTCTGCTGCTTTGGTGTGTTCTTCCACAATTGCCATAATGATTGCCCATAATGTCAATCTTCCTAAGATATTCTCATCATCCCATAAAATTTATAGATTTTGCTTATAATAGGTTACAATATATTTAAGTTTCTGATGGTTAGTGTTTATTATATATGATATTTATTTGACAATTTTTTATAATTTATTTGTGTTGAAAGTAATATGGCATTCTTTCAAAATGTTATGTTTGAAAAAATTATGTATTTCTCTATTGCAGAAAGAACTTGCTCAACTAACATATGAATGTGAAGACACATTGGGACACAATCCAATGGGATGGACCAAATATATATGCAATGTAATCTGCTATTTTGATTAATTACATTTTTTAATTGAATGGTTATAATTTAACTATGTGTGTTTACTGAACTAGGCAATATCTAATATGACTAAAATTGGGTTTTGCTGAGCTCATTGATTTCAACCCGGTCTGTGCAACTTCCAGCTCGTGGTTCTTTTGTGATAGCCCATTCACCTGCTGAATCTCAAAAAGGAGTAATTGCAGCAACTAAGTATAACAATCAGGTTGTTGAATGTCGTTTAGCTGTTCTAAGCCCAAAAACATTCTTTACTTTTGTTATTTTTTGTTGTTCTGGTTGACAAATATTGGCTCTTTAATGTTATATAAAGCAAGAAAATACAAGCCAATCTATTAAAATTTTTATTATTATTAAGTTTTGAATCATCATTATTATTTATGGAAACTTTTCAGATTGTTTTTGGTATAAAACTTGGAATGGAGCCTGATCAAGCAATATCAAAAGTAAAAACACTTTTAGATGTCGAAGGGTTATGTGCATCCTATGTAGGCACTTGTGGGTCTTTTGATCCAACCCTTGCTGTTGAGGTATTGGATTACAAATATGATTAAATATAGGTGACAGTTTTTACTTGAATTACTTTACTTGTGTTGTAATTGTTAATAATTTTTTCTATTACAGGAATATCTAAAAGAACCATATACAACTTAAGAAATAGAGAAAATAACTTGTAAAAGCTTGGGTTTGATATTCACTGATTCGGCTTCCTCACCAGATATGCTAAAATCTGCTAAACTTACAAGTTATTCCAGGTAATTCTTTATCTAATATGAAGCATTGTCACAAAGATTCTCTACATGTTCTTTAGAAATAATATTTTATCCATACACTTTGGGTAGAACTTGCCATTCATTCCTAAGTATTTTTTTGTCATAAATGTTTGTCTATTAATGAACCGGGTGATGATAGGCTATTTATAGAACATTTTTACATTTGTGTTATCAGAGAGCTTTTTATGTTTACTCTGAAGCAAAGCGTGTATATGCTTTCAAGGATGTTGTATCATCAAATTCTAAGTGAGTTTATTTAGTTTCTATAAACCTCATATATCCAAAAAACCATTTTATATTTAACTTTAAGCGCAGAACTTGTAAGGTAACTTTGGGATTGTTTTACAGTGAGGAGGACAAGCTAAAAAAGCTTGGAGAACTTATGAAGGATAGCCACCATAGTTGCAGTGTTCTATTTGAGTGCAGGTATGTATGCATATCAGTATATATGTATACATACATACATATTATACATCTACATAATCATGATCCTATATTTTTCCAAAAACTTGGTTTGGCTAATTTTTTCCTTTCTAATTGGCTGATTTGGGTCATACATACTATAATGGTCAAAAATCAAAATGGGTCACTCCTAAGAAATTTTCTACTTTACAATGAGTCCATATGGATATAGGTCATCACCACCTACCATCACTGGCTACAGCCACCTACCTGTCGCCACCATAACCGCCTTTGACTGACGTCATCGTTAGATGCTATAAGACATTTATAACAGGTGAACCCATTTTGATACTTTATTAAAAAATAGCCTGTTACCAGGCCTGACCTGACCCATCTGTTTTGCCATGCATGCTTGAATACATCTATTTTGATACATCCCTTTGAAAGTTGGTCCACAATAAAGGGGTTTGTAAGAAAAGCTATAAATGCAAGCGGGCCGGGTTGTTTATTTAATTCCATGATTTGTCAAATAGCAAACTACTTTTCAATTGAAAAATCATCATACGACATTGTTTCTTTAAAAGTTGATGGTAGCATTGGTTCTTTATTTCATTGCATGTTTAGTTAGATGTATGGATCTAATTAACCTAACAATAGTGTGGTTAAATTTTTTGATGCAAGTTTTTATAACGAGTATGGAGGTTCAAATGATGTGTCACAGCTAACATAATGGATACTAAACCAAAAATTTAAGTGCCTTGCCCATAATTTTAGTCGTTGCTTACTTTAGATACTAGGAAAAAAAGGGATAGTACTGAAAATTATGGAGTGCTTAAACTTGATGCAAGTTTTTTTTAACGAGTTTGGTGGACCGGATGGTGTGTCACATCTAACAAGACGGATTCAAGAATATGAACTTCTCAGATGACTCTTGAGTTTATCTAATCATGCTCTTAGACGATAAGATTATTACTTTTGCTCACCCATTTGGTTTATTTGGTAATGATTGTTTTAATAACTTCAATAACTGTTATTTTCTTCATAATCTGCAATGTTATTTTCATCAAAAGCTCATGGTTTAATGTTCTACTTTTGGTAGTATGGTAAACATGGGTTCATCACACCAAACCAATAAAGAAGAATAAAAACCACCAAAGACCAGCAACTATGTGCCAGTTATAGGGAAAAAAAATCTAGGCATGTATGTTATGATACTCATATATCATTCATTAACAAGAACTTTTATACTTGTTTGTTTTGTATTGTGTAGAATTTATATGATATCTCATTTTTTGGGAATCTATGCATTATTGGTTAATCACAAACTTGCAGCCAACATGCAACCTTATTGTTTTATAGGTGAATCACATTTTACACAACTGACACACTTCATGCACATATTGCTTGGTTTAAGTTTCCTTACAGATTAAATAGTCTGTAATTTTTTAAAGAAATTGATATTATATTGAAAAAAATTTGTTTTGTTATTTATTGTTTTCAATTTATATGAGATTTCATACAATAAGTCGATGCATCAGACCATAATCATAGAGTTGCAGCATTATTTCATACGTATTTTATGATACATACGGTATAACGAATCCAACTGTTCATAAACCCATTAGTTTTAATCAAACAAGTTTCTACTACTATATCATTTTTTTTGCTTCTAATGCCCATAAGTTGCCATGCATATTTCTATCCAAACATTTACTTATTCTAATAATATATCTCAACATATAACCCACTGGCTATACTATAGATAACAATATACAATTGCAGTACGCCTAAAAATATGCTACATTCTATACTACACTGTCACTTACATAAAGAACTTATTTAGTTATATGCTACCTAAAGTTGAATATTGAGTCCCTAAGAAGCTATATTTGATTATTTTGTAACTACATCATTAGTTTATATATCAAGATTTCAAAGATTATATGTAGAATCCATCTACCAGCAAGTATTTTGAAATCATGAGGTGTGAATTTTCTAGACTGTTCTCATGTTGTGATACTATGCATGATGGAATGGTAGTTGCACCTGATAATGTTGATGATTAAATTCACTTTTTTTAGATTTGGCAATTTCCATTTATCTATAAGCGGGTTTCTTAGTTTACATTTATTCTTATAATAGGTTAATGGGGTTATGAAAAAAGATTTAACTAAACGAAATCATATCATACGTGTTCAAGATGCATTTGACTTGATTTATGTTTATTCTTTTGTTAATTGGGTTAAGTCAAAAGATTTAACGGAAAGAAAATGAGTCAAATGGATTCCGAATGCATTAAATAAACCTGCTAATTAGTTTTATTAAACAAAGGGAGTTGTCATTTTAGCCACATTTTAAAGCACTTTAGCATTGAATGTATTTATAAACTTTTCCATAATACTAAAATTACCATTTAAGCATAGTGTACGAATAGTCTGAGTATAATAAGCATTCATTGATAGTTAAATCAAATGCATATATTAGCGAGACAACAAAATAAATTTCAAAACTTTGATTATTGTCAATAATATTAACAACAATGATTTATAAGTCATTATACATGTGTTATTTATAAAAAAATTATTTGAATATATATATAAACTAATATCTATAAAATTTATAACAATACCATATTTTAAAAGTAAAACCTATTAATTTATGTTTCAATAGCAATGTCATATAGCTTTTTATATTTCCAAGCTCATACATGATTAAGTAGATAGTTTTTTTAGAGTACATGCATGATTAATATATAACTGTTCTGAGATAAACAAGAATATACAAAGAGATTGTTTTGCCGTAATACATGTAGCAAAAGTGTAAGGCCATGATCCCGGGCACCTCACAGTTGGTTATTCACAGCATAAATCATTACATATTATAAATTTAAGCAGTGGAATTAATTTAATAAAACCATTCATTTTATTATAAACACTGTTGTTAGGCAATACATCATAGTTCATATGTCACAAAAGATTGGGTAAATGAATTACAAAACAACAGTATTGTCAAAACATGAACGGATGTCAGTCTTTCCATGCCGAGTAGCTTCACCCTCGTGCCATCCTCAGCAATATTTACCTGCCAACTGAAAATGTATAAAAGTCAGCGTTGCTGAGTGAGCTCTAGTTTTATACATAATAAAATACTTTCTATATGTCGTATATGAAAATACTCTTTTCTGTAAAATACAACACTGTACTGTATATACGAGCACGCATTAACTATATGAACAAATATTGTTCGTTCTCTGTACTGTATGCCTTGTCTGTAAACTTTTTAACTTTATGTTCCACTGTCTGTATGGACCAGTGCGCAATGCCCCAACTATATGCGCGATGGAAAACGGGTGATGGGCCATCTATATCCCTCGAAAGGGTCAACTATATCCCTCGAAAGGGTCAATTGTATCCCTCGAAAGGGGCTATGTGTACTGTGTACAAGGCCAACCCAATCACCCAGGACACGCTACAAAGGTCCTGCCAATCTCAATTGATTGACCCTGTGTGCATAAAGGGTAGCTAACCCGTAACACAGTTGAGCTAACGACAACACGGTCGTGTCCCTCCTATATGCTTGCAAGACTTATTAACATTTTATTTATATTCCACTTCTTTTCTTTATTGCTCTTTCACTTTATTATTACAATATACTTTACGTTACGATAATATCATACCACGTAAAGTCACATACTATAAGTAATAATAGTAGTAGCAATAACTATAATATGGAACAATCATAGTAATCATATTATGCATAGAACATCATCATTTATAAGTCCTTAGTCAATCTCGGTCAAATCCCTAAGGCACAGACTCCCAGAAAATTCTGTAAAAATTTCCAAGTGTTTGGGCGCATGAGAACTATTTGGGCGCATGAGCCCTGTTCAGACTTTTCATCACTATGTAGGCGCACCGGCCTACACTTAACATTTTTCACTTTGGGGCGCATGAGCCATTCAGGCGCATGAGCACTGTTGGGGCACATGACCCTACACTTAGTCGTCCGGCTAACTTTTCTAGGCATATGACCATTGTTCAGGCTCACAAGGATACTGTTTAGGCACATGAGTCATACTTAAGTTTTTCTAAGGCAATATTTAGGCGTATGAGGTTACTGTTTGAGCACATGAGCACTATTTGGACTCATGACCCTACTTAGAACATTTCTAAGGCAATTCTGGGCGTATGAGCCTTATGTAGGCGCATCAACCTTCTGTCCAACTTATTACTATGATATTTCCAAACCCAAACGTCAAGCCTAATTGTTCTAAGCTTACCAAGGTCCTTCTAAGCATGAACTACACATAAACATCTAATAAACATCATCAAACATGCCAAATACATACGGGTATCAATAGATAAACATAATAAAAATCATTTAATACATTTTCAGCCCCAAAAGAGTTTAAAACAAGTAGGAACCGGGGTCTAGAAACTCACCTTGCTGCTTTCAACCTTTGAGCTCTAAAACTTGAATTTCTCAGATGTTCTTAACACCTAAAACACACTGAAACACACAACCCGAACATGCAATAACACATATGAGCATATAACCGAGACTAGATCGACCAAAAACGACTGAAAACACTTAATCTTACCTCAAACTTCGAACTCTTCTTCTTTCTCTCTCTAAAACTCGAAGTCTCTGCTGTTTCTCTCTCTAAAAACTGAATGAGAAGTGTTGTGCAGGGTGAAATGGGCGGCCATACCACCTTTTCACCAGCTTTTTGTTATTTTTGTTCTTTTTGACACTTTTGGTCCCTCAACTTTAGGGTTGACTTCCATTTCTTTCTTTTTCTTTCTTTTTTATCCTTTTATTCCCTTTTTAAAATACGAGTGTTACAAGTCCACCCCCCTTATATAGGTTTCATCCTCGAAACCTGTTATTCCTCAAACAAATGAGGGTAATACTGTCTCATCTCCTCCTCAGTCTCCCACGTAGATTCGGATCCCTTTCTGTGCTTCCACTGTACCCGCACAAGAGGAACCACTTTATTCCTTAACTTATTTTCTTTACGATCAATGATTGCCACTGGTTGCTCTACGTAGTTGAGCCGTTCATCCACCTCACTATCCTCCAGTGGTACAACCATGTCTTCATCAGCTAAGCACTTTCTCAGATGAGATACATGGAATGTAGGATGAATTCCACTTAACTCATCTGGCAGTTCAAGTCGATAGGCTACCTCTCCTACTCGTGCAATGATTCGGAAAGGTCCTATATATCTCGGGCTTAGCTTACCTCGTTTCCTGAATCGGATTATCCCTTTCCAAGGTGAGACCTTCAACATGACTCGGTCTCCAACCTTGAATTCTATCAGTCTTCACCTTTTGTCAGCATACGACTTTTGTCTCTCTTTCGCCGCCTTCATGAAGGCTTTGATCTTCTCCAACTTCTCAGTCGTAGCTTCGATCACCTTGACACCTCCTAACTCTTTCTTCCCAATGTCTCCCCAACACACGGGCGTCCTACATCTCCTACCGTATAGCATCTCGTAGGGTGGCATGCCAATACTGGCATGATAACTGTCGTTGTACGAGAATTATGCTAACGGTAAGTGATCATCCCAACTTCCTCCAAAATCGATCACGCATGCTCGAAGCATATCCTCGAGAGTCTGTATCGTCCTCTCAGACTGACCGTCCGTCTGAGGATGATAGGCTGTACTAATGCGTAGCCTCGTTCCCATTGCATCATGGAATCTTCTCCAAAACTTTGACGTAAACCGGGTGTCACGATCCGACATGATAGACACCGGCACGCCATGACGAGCTACGATTTCCTTGATGAACAGATCCGCCAATCTTTCGGATGAGTACGTCTCGCGGATCGGTAGGAAGTGAGCACTCTTTGTTAGTCGGTCGACAATCACCCAAATAGTATCACATCCCCTCGACGTGTGAGGCAACTTAGTAATGAAGTCCATGGTGATATGCTCCCACTTCCATTCGGGTATGTCCAATGGTTGGATTTTCCCATACGGTTTCTGGTGTTCCGCTTTCACTTGGAGACAAGTAAGGCACTTACTCACGTACTCCACTACGTCGCGTTTCATACCTGGCCACCAGTAATCTTTCTTCATATCGTGATACATCTTGGTAGCACCGGGGTGAATGGAGTATCGAGTCTTATGGGCCTCATCCATAATCTTTCCACGTAGATCCCCGTATCGAGGAATCCACATTCGCCCGAATCAGGTCTTAACACCAAGAGTGTTCTCGCCCAATTCCGTAACTAGACCTCTCATCCTTTCGAAGTTAAGACGATCTTCTTTCAAAGCCTCGTCTTGGAACTCCTTAATCTGTGTCATCACATCAGAGGTCATAATCAGCTGATAAGCCTTCACCCGGATCGGCTCAGGCCTTTCTTTTCGGCTAAGGGCATCCGCCACCACGTTGGCCTTGCCCGGATGGTAATGGATTTCGCAATCATAATCCTTTATGAGCTCCAACCATCGCCTCTGCCTCATGTTTAGATCTTTCTGCTCGAAGAAGTACTTCAAGCTTTTGTGGTCTGTGAAGATGGTGCACTTAGTCCCGTATAGATAGTGCCGCCAAATCTTCAACGCAAAAACCACCGCGGCTAGTTCTAGATCGTGCGTGGATAGTTGACTTCGTGGGTTTTTAGTTGTCGGGATGCGTAGGCTATTACCCTTCCACGTTGCATCAATACACAACCTAGCCCAGAGTAGGATGTATCCAAATATACCACTAAGACTTCACTCCCCTCGGGCAATGTCAAGACAGGAGCTTGTGTTAGTCTCGTCTTCAACTCCTCAAAGGCACTCTCCTGCTCTCGACCCCACACGAACTTCACGTCCTTGCGGGTCAATTTAGTCAAAGGTGAGGCTATCTTGGAGAAGTCTTGAATAAATCTTCTATAGTAGCCCGCCAATCCCAAGAAGCTACGAATCTCGGATGGCGTCTTTGGTGACTTCCATTGCATCACGGCCTCAATCTTTGCTGGGTCCACCTTGATTCCCTCTGCATTTACCACATGACCTAGAAATTGCACCTCGCGTAGCCAAAAATCACACTTGGAGAACTTGGCATACAGTTTCTCCTTTCTCAAAGTCTCCAACACTTCCTGAATGTGACCGGCATGCTCTTCCTCGCTCCTTGAATAAATCAAGATATCATCGATGAACACAATCACTGATTTATCCAACATCGGCCGGCACACCCGATTCATCAAATCCATAAAAGCAGCTGGCGCGTTGGTTAAACCAAAGGACATAGCGAGAAACTCATAGTATCCATAACGCGTACGAAAAGCTGTTTTAGGAATGTCTTGTTCCTTCACTTTCAATTGATGGTAGCCAGATCGAAGATCTATCCTCAAGAACCAACGGGCACCTTGGAGCTGATCAAACAAGTCGTCAATTCTCGGTAACGGATACCGATTCTTTATCGTCAACTTATTCAACTCACGGTAGTCGATACACATTCTCATGCTACCATCCTTCTTCTTTACAAACAAGACCGGAGCACCCCAAGGAGAGATACTCGGTCTGATGAAACCCTTATCGAGCAATTCTTGCAGTTGCTCCATTAACTCCTTCATTTCAGTCGGAGCCAGTCGATACGGTGCCTTAGCAACAGGTTGGGCACCGGGTATCAAGTCAATTTGAAATTCGATTTCGCGATCCGGTGGCACACCTGATAGGGCCTCTGGAAACACGTCGGGAAAGTCACACACAACCGGCACATCAGACAATTGTGGTGTTGACGTGTCCACATCCTTCACGTAGGCCAAATAAGCACTACATCCACGTCTCATGCATTTCCCCGCCACCTCCATTGAAATTACTTTTGGAATCGTCATAACCCGATCGCCATATATTGTCATCGGACTTCCGTCGGGCGCCGTTAGTCTAATCATCTTCTTACGACACACAATATTCGCTTCATAGGTTGCTAACCAATCCATCCCTAGTACTACATCAAATCCACCTAGGGGCATCACATGTAATTTAGCAGCAAACCTATGACCTTCTAATTCTATGGCACAATCTTCTATTACATCAGTAACTCTGGTGGACTTATCGATAGCAGTTTCTACGTCAAAAGGCTCGCTAATACCCCTACTGCTAACAGACAACTTAGCACAAAAGGTAGTAGAAATAAAACTCCTACTAGCACCAGAATCAAATAATACCGAGGCACAAGTTTGATTAACTGGAAACATACCTGACACGACATCGGGATCCACTCAGGCTTCTTCCTGGGTCATGGTGTAAGCTCTAGCACTTGCCCTCTGCCCTCCTTCTTCCGGCTTCTTATTTCCCGTTCCCGAGCTCTCCGCCCTCGGCTTCTTACAGTCTCTAGCGATATGGCCAGGCTGGCCACACCTGAAGCATACGTTCAGTCCCAACCTACACTCACCAGGATGCTCCCTTCCACATTTGCCACATTTCTTTGGCCCCGAGCTTGACGATGCCCTACGATCATCTACCCTCATCCTCTTGTTGTTTGGGGTGAAACCAACACGCCCAAACCTCTTTCCATTCCAATTCCGGTCACCACCACTGGCTTTCTTCATTTCCACCACCGTCACTTCCCTTTCATTGTAGAGCCTCCCAGCCAAATCCACTGCCGACCTAAAGGTGCTCGGTCTAGCAGCGATCATGTGCCTGCGAATGTCAGCTGGCAGTCCCTGAATATACCGGTTAATCTTTCGAGACACCGGCGTCACCTGATCCGGCACTAGTCTCGCCATCTCATTAAATTTGGTGGTGTACTGTTGGTGGGTCATGGTCCCCGCCTCAAGTTGCAGGAACTCCCTCTCGATCCTGTCGAGTTCCCTATGAGGACAGAACTCCTCCATCACTAGTTGTTTCAGCTCCCTCCATCGTATCTTCCCGATGGCTCTAGTACCCTCAGCTTGGACAATATTGTTCCACTAACACAATGCAGAGTCAGAAAAAGAGTGAGTTGCGAACTTCACCTTTTGATCTTCGCGACACTCACTGATCTCTAGCACTGCCTCCATCTCCCTCACCCAGCGGTGAGCGGCAGCAACATCGCCATTGCTATCGAAAGTCGGGGGCTTGCACCTCTGGAATGCCCCATAGCTGCATCCCTTGGTCGTCACCCCTACCACATCCTCATCCTCTTCATCGGACAACACTGTTTCAGGTTCAGGTCATTTCTCCTCTCCCCCGTTCTCCTTCTCAGTCGACCCTCTCCTGTCCTCCTTCTCCTTTCTCTCCTCGTTCCTCACAGCTCGAATAACTTCAGTCACTACATGTAACACCCGGAAATTTCCTTATCTGAAATGTCATGCGACTAGGGGATCAGGCGCATGGATATCAGGCGACTGGAGCTTCATACGTATGGAGTCGCATGACTGGAGCTCCACACGTATGGCAATCGTACGACTGAAGGTCCAATCGCATGAAGCCCAGGCGACTGAAGTGCCTACACGACTGAAGCTCGGGCGACTGGACGAGGGGTATTTAAGGGAGAGGACAGCTCTTACCCTCTCCCATACTCACAAACGCAGACAGAAAGAGAGAAAAGGGCGACAGAAGAGGAAAAAGAGAGAAAGGCGTGATTCGGGCGTGAAACTTGTCGAGCAACTGGTCCAAACGAAGCTCTTCACTTTCTACTTGCTTATGTGAGTTCTAGGACCCCTCATTTACATGTTTTCAACGATTTTGGGGCTGGATCACATATAAAACCCTATTTTTGTAAAGTATATGTTTGACCTATTTGGGTGTAATCATGATTAGTGGGTTTAAAGTACGGATTAGGACTTGTATAAGCTTGTATGATGTCCTAGTATGATTCCCTAAGGTGTGGGAGGGCTAATTCGGGTTTGAGATGAGTTTAGAAGGGTTTTGAAGTCGTATGACGCGGCTGCAGTTCGAGATGAACTCCAGTCGCTGCACAGTTAGGGCTAGGCGACTGGAGGGTTAATCGTACGAATGAGGGACGACTGAGGTTCATTCGGACGACTAAGGTTCATACGCACGACTGGGACTCATTCGCACGGCTGTAGGTTCAGTCGCACGACTAACCCTACGACTAAGGGTCCAGTCGTTTATGTGCTCAGTCGCACAGGGTCAATCGTATGATTGAGGAACTAGTCGCACAGTAGTCCAATCACTAACGTTCAGTCGCCCTTATAGAACCGTTGAGGCATTTGAGGTTATGTTGGCCATGATGATGATGTTGCAGGCTTATGTATAAGGCATGATATGTGTGTATGACGCCCTGCATGACGATGTATGAACGGTAAGTGTGCATGACGCCTAATATGATGATGTATGAGTGATACGTATGTACGACGCCTTGCATGATGTTGTATAATTGTTATGTGTGTGTTCCTTATGATAACATATGTAAATCTTTCCATGAATTTACGTACTACGGTGACGAATGAACGAAGTATTATGTAACGTAAAGTGAAAGATAATGAAAGAGGAACGTGACGATGAATGCATGTATTAACGAATGAATGAAAAAGAAATACGATGATGAATACATGCATTAATGAACGAACGAACGAAAGAAGTCTTGCAAGCATTGGATAAGGAGAACGGGTCCTTCTTTGTGATTGACCATATGTATGGTGCCTCTACCGCTTACCTCTAGTACCGTGGCATATGCTTTGCTGTTCATTTAATGACTTCGGCCCGGTAGCTAAGACTGATTGAGGTATAGCATATGGTATGGGTACAAAAGATATCCAATGTGTAAGATGAGATGTAAAGAACGAACGAAACGCGATCCTTGTCATTCGACCACAGTAATCATGGCTGCGTGCTATGAAGTGGGTAAAGCCTGACAGGATCTAAACGAGAACGGAATGATAAGGATGTAACGAATGAATGACGAAGATAATAATGAGTACTATCTGTATATGTGTATGATGTATGCTCAGAAATGATAATGATGTATAACAAATGAATAAATGAAAGAAAGTGATAATAAAGGTATTATCTATGTGTACATATGCTGTATGATCACGTGAAAGAAAAGAACGGTTTGTAATAAAGTAAGTTCATTATAAAACTAGAACTCACTCAGCAACGCTGACTTTTTATGTGTTTCCAGTTGGCAGGTAGTGTTGCTGGGGATGGCACGAGGCGGCTACTCAGCTCTTTTGGGATGGCATTCTCCTTTTAATAATGCTTCCACATTTTATGTTGCATGCAAGTGTTCCTTGAGGATACCGATAAACGGGATTACTTAAGGAATCTTCTTTAAATATAGTTTTAATATTTTTGTACTAGAGGTCACTGTATATAACCATTTTGGATTGTTGAGGATTTGAATAAACAGGATTACTTAAGAAATCCTTGGTTTCATATGCTTCCGCAACAATCCTAGTAAAGTTATGTAATGTAAAGAAAGCATGCATTTTGTATTCGATTCAACGATGTAATGAATTGTAAAAGCTTTTATGATGAAATGAGAACGTACTTCTTATCTATTCCGCTGCGTTATTCTATTTAGTATATGTAAACTATATGTTTGAATTGCGATGAATGACCAACTGTGAGGTGCCCGGGAACGGGGCCTTACACTACAGACGGTAAGACTGTCTGCAAGACCTGGTGCACCTCGTCAGCAATCGCCTCCCGAGCTGAGGCATTCAGGCTGGCATTCTCGTTTCCTTCACTCCGGTCTTGAACCTCAGGGTTCTCATGGGCCGTCTCAGGAGCCTTGGCACTACTCCTGGTCGTACGTGGTCGACCTCTTCCTCTAGAAGCCTTGGAAGATTTCTTCCCAGCCATTTCCTAAACGCTATAAGATTCAAACACTAACACAATCATTCAAGGTAATGGATCAGTTTATGTCAAGTATAGTAAGTCCCTAATTACAGTGGCCAGTTGTGATTAGCCACTTACTTTACTTTTCACACCCCAAGCATTTCCTATCTGTAAGGCCCACCTTTCTCAGGGAAGCCTCACAGTTGGTCATTCACAGCAAACATAGATTTAAAGCAATCATTTACTCGTATATATGTAAAGATATATTGCAGCGGAAAAATATACTGTAATTCAACCCATTACAACGTAGTTAAATTAAATTATAAACATTGTCTTTAAACATCAAAACTATTTAAAGTCCTTTTAAGCCTTTCTTTATCGGGGATGCCAGTCTTTGAGTGCCAAGAAGCTTCCATTCCATGCTCACATCCCATCAACACTAACTCTTACCTGTCAACTGATATGCATACAAAAGTCAGCTTCGCTGAGTGAATCCTAGGTTTACTTTGCTAAATAACTATCAGAGCAGACATTAGCTTTATCAGTTGAAAATAATCATTGTCTATCAAAATATAAATACACACAGGCTATCACTTTATCATTTCTTTATCATTTATTGTTTCGTTTTTTTATTACTCTTCTTTATCCGTCAATTCTCTGTCTCTATCGGTGCCTAGGCTCGCCTAGGACTTTACCGACATGCCAATTAAGGACTTACTGCCGTACCCGATCAGGCCATTATTGTCATGCCAATTTAGGACTTACTGACCTGCCTGTTCGAGCATACTTTATCACTTTATCACTGGTGAGGGTACAACGAATGCAACCCTCCTTTATCAATTGCTTGCAAGGCTTTACTTTATCACTTTATCAAGGTACATGTTATGGGCCTCATAACCTTTCTTTATGTTCCACTGTCATGTTTAAGTTATACATAATATAACACAACACAATACATAATAAGAAGTAAACTCTTAGTCTAAGCATTCACTTTTCAATCAATCATGAGAGATAAACCACATAACTGACCCTCCGCGGGACAGCGGGGTTCGGGGGCGGCAGCCCCTGATAGCGGGGTTCTAGGGGCGGCAGCCCCTAGTGGGTCCAAGGGGCAACGCCCCTGGCTGGGGCCGGGCTGCCAGGTCAGCGCGCCCGAAAATTATTTTGGACTATTTAAATGGCATATTTTACTTTAGGAAATTTCATTTTCTTGATAAAAGGTCTTAAAAACCGTCATCATAAAAGTATGTAATTTAGTATGCATATCACCCCAAAACATTGAAAACGGGTAAAAGAGGGGTCTAGAACTCACCTGAACTCGCCCAAGTAGCTTAAATTCTAAGTCACTTAGGCTATAGCCTGAACACTCTAGCTGCACGAAAGTTAACATGCAAAAACGTCATTTTCCTCAAAATTTCGCCCATAGTTTCGCTACAGCGAAACTGTAGTTTCGCCTGCAGTTTCGCTGGGCAGCACTTCTGCTAGTTTCGCTAGACAGATTCGCTGCCTTGAGCGCCCAACTTTCGTTGGAATTCCCTAGTCTCGCAAGGTCTATAGGTCTGTCTGGGTCTTAGCGAGGTTACCGGTGAAACTATAGTTTCGCCCCAGCGAAACTGTAGTTTCGCTGGAATTTCTCCTAGTCTCGCTAAATGAGTACGCAGTTTCGCTGGTTAAAGGCTTAAATTCGCTGGATCGGGGCCCAGTTTCGCTGGATGAACTGGAACTCAGATCCAGCCCGTTTTTAACCCAAAATCTTAACTTTTTACGTCCAAATCCTTAGTTTACCTTCCATGAAACCAAATCTAAGCTTTTTACGCGTTTTCATACGTAAAAATTCGACCTTTATGTGTTTCTTTAAACTTTTCAAAACCCCAAAACCCTAGAATCCGGGTTTGATCTACAGAGGGCCTTAGAGGTCGATTCTTACCTTGTTTTGTTGCTCTTTTCTTGTGTTTTGATGCTCCAATCCACCAGAACTTCAATCCTTCAAACCTTCAAACTCCAAATCTTGATTTTCTTCACTTTCTCTCTCTACTTTCTCTCTCTACGAATTTGGTGGCTAGGGTTGTAATGTGATGAAGATGGGCTGTTCATGCATGTTTAAGGGCTGATTAGGGCCCTTAAACCCATTAAGCCTAGCCCATTAAGGCTAATTTGATCCATAGCCCACTAATTTACCCCTTTATTTCTTAAATTAACCCTTAAAAGCCCATTATTATTAAATGGCTCGTTTCGGGATATTTCGGGGCGTTACAAGTCTCCCCCCCTTATTTAGGTTTCGTCCTCGAAACCTGACTCGTCATTAAACAGATCGGGGTATTGGCGCCTCATTTCCTCCTCGGATTCCCAGGTGGCATCCGACCCCTTTCGGTGTTTCCATTGCACCTTGACTTGTTTGACTACCTTATTTCTCAATTGCTTCTCCTTCCGGTCCAGTATAGCCACTGGTTGTTCTACATAGTTCAGCTTCTCATCCACCTCGATGTCATCTAGAGGTACGACTGCCTCATTCGATGCTAAACATTTTCTTAAGTGTGACACATGAAAGGTAGGGTGAATCCCACTTAACTCGTCTGGAAGGTCTAGCCTGTAAGCTACATCCCCACTCGTGCTAGTACCTCGAATGGTCCGATGAACCTGGGACTCAGTTTCCCCCTCTTCCTAAATCGGATAATCCCCTTCCATGGCGACACTTTTAACATTACCCTGTCACCCACACTAAATTCGATAGGTCTCCTTCTTCTGTCGGCGTATGACTTTTGTCTATCCTTTGCAGCCTTCATATACGCCTTGATTTTCTCCAACTTTTCCGTTGTGGCTTCCACGACTTCTAAGCTTCCTAACTCCTTCTGTCCGACATCACCCCAACAAATAGGATTTCTGCACCGTCGACCGTACAATAACTCATATGGGGGCATCTTAATACTGGCGTGGTAGCTGTTGTTATAGGAGAACTCTGCTAGTGGCAAATGATCATCCCAATTACCACCAAATTCAATAACGCATGCCCGAAGCATATCCTCCAGTGTCTGGATCGTTCTTTCCGATTGCCCATCGGTCTGTGGGTGGTATGCGGTACTAACATGCAATCTCGCGCCCATTTCTTCATTGAACCTTTTCCAGAACTTCGAGGTGAACCGCGTATCTCTATCTGAAACAATCGATACGGGCATACCATGTCGCGCCACAATTTCTCGGATAAATAGTTCAGCAAGCTTCTCCGAACTAATTGCTTCCTTGATTGGCAGGAAATGCGCACTTTTAGTCAGTCTATCAACGATCACCCATATCGCGTCGTGGCCTTTTGTCGTGCGTGGTAATTTAGTGATAAAGTCCATGGTAATATGTTCCCACTTCCATTCTGGTACTTCTAATGGCTGAACATAACCATAAGGTCTTTGGTGCTCAGCCTTCACCTGTAGGCACGTGAGACATTTATTTACATACGCAACCACATCTCTCTTCATCCCAGGCCACCAAAAATCTTTCTTCAAATCGTGGTACATCTTATTTGCGCCTGGATGTATTGAGTAGCGGGTCTTGTGCGCTTCATCCATAATCTTTTCCCGCAAGTCACCATGCTTCGGAACCCATATCCTGCCATGGAAGGTCTTAACACCCAAGGTGTTCTCTACCAATTCATCCACCTTTCCCACCATCCTTTCCTTATTGATTTGCTGCTCTTTTAAAGCGTCTATTTGAGCTTTGCTTATCATCCTCATAACATCTGGGGTCACTACTAGTTGGCACGCCTTCACCCGGATCGGTTCGTATCCTTCCTTTCGGCTCAGGGCATCGGCTACCACGTTTGCCTTACCCGGGTGATAATGGATTTCACAATCGTAATCCTTTATCAACTCCAACCACCTCCTTTGTCTCATATTTAGGTCCTTCTGCTCAAAGAAATATTTCAGACTTTTGTGGTCGGTAAATATGGCGCACTTAGTTCCATACAAGTAGTGTCTCCAGATCTTCAGTGCGAACACTACTGCGGCAAGTTCCAAATCATGAACCGGGTAATTAACCTCCGTGTCCTTTAGCTGTCTGGATGCGTAAGCTATAACCTTTCCTCTTTGCATCAACACACAGCCTAGCCCACAGTAAGAAGCATCGGAGTATACCGTTAGGTCTTCATCTCCCTCCGGTAGGGTTAGTATAGGAGCTTTGGTTAATCTATCCTTCAATTCCTGGAACGCATCTTCCTGTTCCTTTCCCCAGTCGAACACCACGTTCTTCCTCGTTAACCTTGTTAATGGGGAAGCTATCTTCGAGAAATCTTTGATGAACCTTCTATAATAACCAGCCAATCCCAAGAAACTACGGATTTCGGATGGCGTCCTCGGGGAATTCCATTGCGTAACTGCTTCAACTTTCGCTGGGTCAACCATTACTCCCTCGAAATTTATAACGTGCCCTAAAAACTGTACCTCCCGTAGCCAGAAGGCACATTTAGAGAACTTCGCATACAGTTTCTCCCTTCGTAAAGTTTCTAACACCTCCTTGATATGACAAGCATGATCTCCTTCGTTCTTTGAGTATATCAGGATATCGTCAATGAATACTATCACTGATCTGTCCAGCATCGGGCGGCACACGCGATTCATCAAGTCCATGAATGCCGCAGGAGCATTGGTTAGCCCGAAAGACATAACCAGAAACTCGTAGTGGCCATAGCGTGTTCGGAAGGCTGTCTTTGGGACATCTTGCTCCCTTACCTTCAGTTGGTGATATCCGGATCGGAGATCTATCCGGGAGAACCAACTTGCCCCTTGCAACTGATCAAATAGATCATCTATCCGAGGTAGAGGGTATCGATTCTTCACGGTCAGCTTATTCAACTCCCTGTAATCTATACACATCCTCATGCTGCCATCCTTCTTCTTCACAAACAGCACGGGAGCACCCCATGGAGAAATGCTGGGCCTAATGAACCCTTTGTCAAGGAGTTCTTGCAGTTGTGACATGAGTTCCTTCATCTCGGAGGGAGCTAGGCGGTAGGGTGCTTTGGCAATGGGTTGGGCTCCTGACAGCAAGTCAATCTGGAACTCTATCTCTCTATCCGGTGGTATTCCGGGCAGATCCTCCGGGAATACGTCAGGAAAGTCCCGCACCACTGGTACATCGGACAACTCTTTCGCTTTATCTTTAACATCCTTGACATACGCTAGATAAGCTCCGCACCCTCGCCTCATACATTTCTCCGCCTTGATCATGGAAATGATCCTTGGAACCTTGCAATCATTATCACCGTAGATCGTAATCGGACTACCATCTGGAGCCGTTAATCGGATCATCTTTTGTTGGCATACTATGTTAGCATCGTGGGCAGCCAACCAATCCATCCCTAGTACGACGTCAAAACCTCCTAAGGGCATGGCAAACAATTGTGCGGGAAAGTAATGACCTCCTAGTTTAATGTGGCAATCATCTATCACTCGGCTATTCTAATGGACTTACCATCGGCCGTTTCTACTTCGAAGGCATCATCTATTTTCTTAGTTTAAGCATCTAGTGTAGCACAGAAGGATACAGATACAAAACTCTTACTGGCACCACTATCAAATAATATGGAGGCGCAAACATCATTGACAAGGAACATACCTGACACCACGTCCGGGTCCTTCCTTGCTTCCTTCTTGTTCATGGTGAAAGCCCTTGCCTTGACCTTGGGCTTTCCATCATCCCCTTTGTCATCCTCCCCGCTTGTTCCCGAGCCTCCCGCCTTAGCTTTCTTGCAATCATTGCTGCGGTGCCCCGACTCGTGGCAGTTGAAGCATTTGTCCACTTTCGGGCACTCTCTCGCCAAGTGACCAGTCTTCCCACACCGGTAGCACCCAGGGCTACCCATCCGGCATTCTCCAGGATGCCTCCTCCCGCACTTCCCACATTCCTTAATTTCTCCTACCCCCTTCACTATCGCTTGTTTTGCATCCACTCTCGTTTTCTTGTTTCCCGGTTGGTAGTTACCACTTCCATACCTCTTCCCATTATTGTTCCAAACTTTCCTCGTCTCACCCACTGCCACCGGCCTGCGATGATCGTACAACCTCCCACTGAGGTCCACTGCTGACCTGAAAGTGCTAGGTCGAGTAGTGACCATATCCCTACGTACGTCCAGAGGCAACCCTTGTATGTACCTCTTGATCCTTTTGGCTTCAGGAGTTACCAAATCAGGCACTAGACGTGCCATTTCATTGAATTTTGTAGTGTACTCCTGGTGAGTCATATTTCCAGCCTCCAAACTCACAAACTCTTGCTCGACCTTGTCAAGCTCTCTTTCCGGGCAGTACTCCTCTATCACCAACCTCTTCATCTCCGGCCATTTCATCCCCTCAATGGCCTCCTCTCCGTAAGACTCAGCAATGTTATCCCACCAACACAGGGCTGGATCCAAAAGGGAATGGGAAGCAAACTTCACCTTTTGGTTTTCACGGCACTCACTGATCTTCAGTACGGCCTCCATTTCCCTGATCCAACGCTGGGCAGTGGCAGCGTTACCAGTACCATCAAATGTTGGGGGCCTACACCTCTGAAAATCCCCGTAGCTGCACCCCTTCGCCCTCTCTTCTACCTCGGGACCGTCATGGTTACCTAGACGATCTCCCTCGTCACTCATCTCCTCAGTCTTGACCGCTCCCTTCTTATCAACCTTCTCTGAAGCCGCACTCTTCTTACTGTCGCCCTTAACCTGCTCCACAAATTCCGCGAGCAGAGCGGGCATCACTCCGGACAGGACCTGATGCACCTCTTGGGCAATAGCTTCCTTTACTGTCTCTTTCAGTTTGGCTTGATCAGGGGTAGGTCCCTCAGTTTCCATTTCCAACTCAACCTCCTCCTTAACTGGTTTGTCAACCGGCTTCTTGGTCGACCTTGTTGTTGGCTTCCCAGTTGCACTTGCAGTTTCTTTTGCCTTAGTCGGGGGCCTTCCCCTGGTGCTCCTCCGGGTGACCATGGTTGGAACTTCTTTCTTAGGTGCCATTCGTTCTACTTCCTATAAGATTCAGAATGTTAATATGGTCTTTCAAGGCAAGTTCAGTTCACGACAAGTTTTGTAAATTTTTAATAACAGTGGCCAGAACCTACTATACCTAGTCTATGCACGTATAAGTCACATAAATTCAGATAGGCATCACAGATAACATTATCATACTCTACCTCGACTCTTACTTAAATAAGAAGGCACTACCCCTCGGAATAATACCTACAACATACTTGTTACCTCTTGGTATGGAGCTTCTTGGACTGGCATCCTTGACACTTGGTCCCATTATCTGTTTAAGTTTAGGTTTATAAAATGGTTTTCCCAAATCCCTTAAACATTGGCTTTGATACCAACTTGTAAGGCCCACCTTTCTCAGGGAAGCCTCACAGTTGGTCATTCACAGCAAACATAGATTTAAAGCAATCATTTACTCGTATATATGTAAAGATATATTGCAGCGGAAAAATATACTGTAATTCAACCCATTACAACGTAGTTAAATTAAATTATAAACATTGTCTTTAAACATCAAAACTATTTAAAGTCCTTTTAAGCCTTTCTTTATCGGGGATGCCAGTCTTTGAGTGCCAAGAAGCTTCCATTCCATGCTCACATCCCATCAACACTAACTCTTACCTGTCAACTGATATGCATACAAAAGTCAGCTTCGCTGAGTGAATCCTAGGTTTACTTTGCTAAATAACTATCAGAGCAGACATTAGCTTTATCAGTTGAAAATAATCATTGTCTATCAAAATATAAATACACACAGGCTATCACTTTATCATTTCTTTATCATTTATTGTTTCGTTTTTTTATTACTCTTCTTTATCCGTCAATTCTCTGTCTCTATCGGTGCCTAGGCTCGCCTAGGACTTTACCGACATGCCAATTAAGGACTTACTGCCGTACCCGATCAGGCCATTATTGTCATGCCAATTTAGGACTTACTGACCTGCCTGTTCGAGCATACTTTATCACTTTATCACTGGTGAGGGTACAACGAATGCAACCCTCCTTTATCAATTGCTTGCAAGGCTTTACTTTATCACTTTATCAAGGTACATGTTATGGGCCTCATAACCTTTCTTTATGTTCCACTGTCATGTTTAAGTTATACATAATATAACACAACACAATACATAATAAGAAGTAAACTCTTAGTCTAAGCATTCACTTTTCAATCAATCATGAGAGATAAACCACATAACTGACCCTCCGCGGGACAGCGGGGTTCGGGGGCGGCAGCCCCTGATAGCGGGTTCTAGGGGCGGCAGCCCCTGATAGCGGGGTTCTAGGGGCGGCAGCCCCTAGTGGGTCCAAGGGGCAACGCCCCTGGCTGGGGCCGGGCTGCCAGGTCAGCGCGCCCGAAAATTATTTTGGACTATTTAAATGGCATATTTTACTTTAGGAAATTTCATTTTCTTGATAAAAGGTCTTAAAAACCGTCATCATAAAAGTATGTAATTTAGTATGCATATCACCCCAAAACATTGAAAACGGGTAAAAGAGGGGTCTAGAACTCACCTGAACTCGCCCAAGTAGCTTAAATTCTAAGTCACTTAGGCTATAGCCTGAACACTCTAGCTGCACGAAAGTTAACATGCAAAAACGTCATTTTCCTCAAAATTTCGCCCATAGTTTCACTACAGCGAAACTGCAGTTTCGCCTGCAGTTTCGCTGGGCAGCACTTCTGCTAGTTTCGCTAGACAGATTCGCTGCCTTGAGCGCCCAACTTTCGTTGGAATTCCCTAGTCTCGCAAGGTCTATAGGTCTGTCTGGGTCTTAGCGAGGTTACCGGTGAAACTATAGTTTCGCCCCAGCGAAACTGTAGTTTCGCTGGAATTTCTCCTAGTATCGCTAAATGAGTACGCAGTTTCGCTGGTTAAAGGCTTAAATTCGCTGGATCGGGGCCCAGTTTCGCTGGATGAACTGGAACTCAGATCCAGCCCGTTTTTAACCCAAAATCTTAACTTTTTACGTCCAAATCCTTAGTTTACCTTCCATGAAACCAAATCTAAGCTTTTTACGCGTTTTCATACGTAAAAATTCGACCTTTATGTGTTTCTTTAAACTTTTCAAAACCCCAAAACCCTAGAATCCGGGTTTGATCTACAGAGGGCCTTAGAGGTCGATTCTTACCTTGTTTTGTTGCTCTTTTCTTGTGTTTTGATGCTCCAATCCACCAGAACTTCAATCCTTCAAACCTTCAAACTCCAAATCTTGATTTTCTTCACTTTCTCTCTCTACTTTCTCTCTCTACGAATTTGGTGGCTAGGGTTGTAATGTGATGAAGATGGGGCTGTTCATGCATGTTTAAGGGCTGATTAGGGCCCTTAAACCCATTAAGCCTAGCCCATTAAGGCTAATTTGATCCATAGCCCACTAATTTACCCCTTTATTTCTTAAATTAACCCTTAAAAGCCCATTATTATTAAATGGCTCGTTTCGGGATATTTCGGGGCGTTACACTATCCTGGCTACATCAGTATCTAAATCTACTAAGATCACATAATCAGATATCACACGCACATAATTCCGGTTAACTTTAAGAAAAGAAATACCTGATAGCACACATAGCTACTCGGGCTGACATCCCTCCTTCTGTCCCATTTCAGTTTAAGTTTAGGTTTCTTTTGAAAATATTTACCCATTTCACTTAAACATTGGCTCTGATACCAACTTGTAAGGCCCCGATCCCGGGCACCTCACAGTTGGTTATTCACAGCATAAATCATTACATATTATAAATTTGAGCAGCGGAATTAATTTAATCAAACCATTCATTTCATTATAAACACTGTTGTTAGACAATACATCATAGTTCATATGTCACAAAAGATTGGGTAAATGAATTAGAAAACAACAGTATTGTCAAAACATGAACGGATGTCAGTCTTTCCCTGCCGAGTAGCTTCACCCTCGTGCCATCCTCAGCAATATTTACCTGCCAACTGAAAATGTATAAAAGTCAGCGTTGCTGAGTGAGCTCTAATTTTATACATAATAAAATACTTTCTATATGTCGTATATGAAAATACTCTTTTCTGTAAAATACAACTCTGTACTGTATATGCGAGCACGCATTAACTATATGAACAAATATTGTTCGTTCTCTGTACTGTATGCCTTGTCTGTAAACTTTTTAACTTTATGTTCCACTGTCTGTATGGACCAGTACGCAATGCCCCAACTATATGCGCGATGGAAAACGGGTGATGGGCCATCTATATCCCTCGAAAGGGTCAACTATATCCCTCAAAAGGGTCAACTGTATCCCTCAAAAGGGGCTACGTGTACTGTGTACTAGGCCGACCCAATCACCCAGGGCACGCTACAAAGGTCCTGCCAATCTCAATTGATTGACCCTGTGTGCATAAAGAGTAGCTAACCCGCAACACAGTTGAGCTAACGACAACACGGTCGTGTCCCTCCTATATGCTTGCAAGACTTATTAACATTTTATTTATGTTCCACTTCTTTTCTTTATTGCTCTTTCACTTTATTATTACAATATACTTTACGTTACGATAATATCATACCACGTAAAGTCACATACTATAAGTAATAATAGTAGTAGCAATAACTATAATATGGAACAATCATAGTAATCATATTATGCATAGAACATCATCATTTATAAGTCCTTAGTCAACCTCGGTCAAATCCCTAAGGCACGGACTCCCAGAAAATTCTGTAAAAATTTCCAAGTGTTTGGGCGCATGAGAACTATTTGGGCGCATGAGCCCTGTTCAGACTTTTCATCACTATGTAGGCGCACCGGCCTACACTTAATATTTTTCACTTTGGGCGCATGGGCCATTCAGGCGCATGAGCACTGTTGGGGCACATGACCCTACAATTAGTCGTCCGGCTAACTTTTCTAGGCATATGACCACTGTTCAGGCTCACAAGGATACTGTTTAGGCACATGAGTCATACTTAAGTTTTTCTAAGGCAATATTTAGGCGTATGAGGTTACTGTTTGGGCACATGAGCACTATTTGGACTCATGACCCTACTTAGAACATTTCTAAGGCAATTCTGGGCGTATGAGCCTTATGTAGGCGCATCAACCTTCTGTCCAACTTATTACTATAATATTTCCAAACCCAAACGTCAAGCCTAATTATTCTAAGCTTACCTAGGTCCTTCTAAGCATGAACTACACATAAACATCTAATAAACATCATCAAACATGCCAAATACATACGGGTATCAATAGATAAACATAGTAAAAATCATTTAATACATTTTCAGCCCCAAAAGAGTTTAAAACAAGTAGGAACCGGGGTCTAGAAACTCACCTTGCTGCTTTCAACCTTTGAGCTCTAAAACTTGAATTTCTCAGATATTCTTAACACCTAAAACACACTGAAACACACAACCCGGACATGCAATAACACATATGAGCATATAACCAAGACTAGATCGACCAAAAAGGACTGAAAACACTTAATCTTACCTCAAACTTCGAATTCTTCTTCTTTCTCTCTCTAAAACTCGAAGTCTCTGCTGTTTATCTCTCTAAAAACCGAATGAGAAGTGTTGTGCAAGGTGAAATGGGCGACCATACCATCTTTTCACCAGCTTTTTATTATTTTTGTTCTTTTTGACACTTTTGAGCCCTCAACTTTAGGGTTGACTTCCATTTATTTCTTTTTCTTTCCCTTTTTATCCTTTTATTCCATTTTTAAAAATACGGGTGTTACAAAAAGAAGATTGTTTAGTCATAGATATGGATGTAGCAAGAAAGACCACGCGGCAACGCGCGGGTCTAACTACTAGTGTGTATATATATATATATATATATATATATATATATATATATATATATATATATATATATATATAAATTAAGTCGGATCAAACATCATTGAGATAACAAAAACAAACCACTTCTTAAACAATCAATATATAAAACAAAACCAAAACACCAAACCACCCTCCCAAACCCCTCGGTTACCAAACAAATCCTTCCAAACAGCCACCTTTCATCTTGGTTTCCTTAGTCATCAAGCTATCATCATTACAAAATGGATGTGGCAAACTCTTGGAGACTCTCGGCTAACATGCATGTACCATAAGCCTACTACAACACTAAGCAAGTCTAAGCCACAACACCTCACTAACCTAATGCTTAGAGCTCATTATTACTACATCTTCTATTTGAACCCCTCGGCCACACACTACAACCAACACCGCCACCCTAACCGAAGTACAACCATCTTCATCTCCTTTCTCTCTCTCGGCTCTCACACAAACAACCAACAACCATACCACACCATCATCACCATCCTTGTTCTAAATACTTTCGGTTTCTACCACACCACGGCAACCATCACCCTTGTCATCAAGTCCTCGGGTTATCTTTGGAACACCGCACCCAACCACCATAGCACAACCATCATCAACAACACCATAACCCGTAGCCATCACCTTAAGCACACCACCATCACTAACCATGATCACTCTCATCTTCACAAACCTTTCTCTCGGTTCTCAAGGCAACAAACATCATTCACAAGGTTTAGTTTCCTAAAGTTCTTAAATATACTTTGAAAATTTGAGTTATATATGTGATATAAACACATATATAATTAGCTTTGGTGCAAAAACACCAAAACTAATCTTAAAAAGGTTTTGGAAAACTTTAATTTTCACCAAAATACAGTGATAAAAACAGAAAAATTATGACAAAAGGATAATTTGGAATTTATGAGAATTAATCTTAAAATATTAAGAAAATTTTGTAAAAATACTAAATAAATGAGATTGTGGGAATAAACATTGAAAAATTTTTAGAAAATATTTACTTATCCTTCTGTAAATTTTAGTAAAAATATACTAAGCAAAATAATTTATATATAGATTATTTAAAAATGAAGAAAATACTCAAAAATACAAAAAAATTCGGGAAAATTCTGTAAAAATCACAGAATGACTCTTTTGGAGTATTAAAGCTCCAGGAATTATTTGGTATTTTATTTTATTATTATGCTTGAAAAATGAATTTTTAAGTGATCTATAGTAGAAAAAACTCACTGAAGCCATGATAAATCAAAATAAACAGATTTTATAAGTTTCATAATTTTTGGAGATATATAATTATTTTTAGTGAATTTTGGGAATATTGTGAGATTTACAGAAAGAAATCTGTTAGGACTTGGACATCCAGAAAATTATGGGAAAATCTAGACTGCTGAAATAACATTATGCAAATTTTTTATGATTTTTGGATAAACGTAGCTAATTTTTATGATTTATGGAGACTTTGGAATAATTATAACTATTTATGTATGATAGAATAAGTAATAAGAATTTTATGGTAACATTATTTGACTATTTTACAGTTAAATTTTTAAGAATTAATAAAATCCGAGGTTCTAAAAATTTTAAAGAAATTTGTGTCTAATTTTATGAATTATTTTATAGGTTACAATTTGGAGACACGGTGAGACTCATAGCCCCATTTTGACCTTTTGGGTATTTGTAAAGTTTTTTGGGGAAAAAGCATACTGGTTATGTTGATGCATTATTTTTGAAAATATTTTGAGACTTACTATTATTTGTGATACAACCATTAGTTCGAATAAGGAACCGTCTCATAATATTAGTTGCGCTACTTAGGAGAATATTTGCACCAACAGGATGAGTGTTATGATGCTATTTTCCTGCACCTAACCGAATGAGGGTTGAGATGTAATATTATCTGATTTTGTGAATTATTTCATGACAGTATGATTATATGTGTGAGCAGGTTTGGTTGTAATTGGTGCATCAATAAAATATTTTGTCTGGAAATAAACCTATGATATTACCAACTTTACGTTGATTATTTGAGTATGCTTTTTCAGGTGAAAATGACTAACAATGTAGACTTCTCTTTTGATGTATACAACGGCTGGGGTGAAGTCGTGGGAAGGGTCTGTGTAAATTTAACTGTCAACATTTACGATGGCAGTGTTGCGGTGGACGCGCATTTCCATCACATTTGAAGATGCTTACTTAAATAAAAGCTGTAATAAGGATTAGATCAAATTTTTTGGACTTCATATGTAATGATGTAATCCTAACTTATGATATATATATAATCAAGTTATGTGTTTTATGTATTAATATTGTTTGTAGTTTGATTCCTTATAATCAAATGCGTTCTGAACAAACAAGTCACACCCAAAAATCGTTTCACGCTTCCGCCGGGATGTGACAGGTTGGTATCAGAGCAATTGGTTATAGAGAATTAGGTACTATGAAAATACCTAGACTATAACCATAAGCTTAAATAATGATAAATATATATACTTGTGTGATATGAATTTATGTGAAATTCTATGATTCTATGCTTAACTCTAATAATTATAAAAATATGTGACTAACCATTTTGTGAAAAATTATAAAGAAATTTTTGCAGTTATGAATTCAGATAGTTGCTACAATGAGACTGATCCTTCCGAATGCTTAGACCATAGCAACTCTAAGGAAATAACACCTGAACTAGAAACCCAACAAGCTATGGAAATCCCTCAACTGGAAGTTGAAAATGAGCCAAAATTTTATGTTCGACGAGCACCGGTACACATTGGAGGATATACAATTAAGACCCCTAGGAAAAATATACTACGTGGAGACAGATTTGTAACTAAGCAAGCTGAGGATATAGAAATATAAAATTCTGATTCCTCCGAGAACGAAGGTAATATAATTAAAAGAAAGCTGAACCAAGTAAAGACAGCTCAGCAAACCTTTAGGAAACTCAAGAAAATACAACAAGGAATTTGGAGAATCCAGAAGGATATCAAGAAACTCAAAACACCTAAGAAAAATATCTTCACAAGGATATGGGAATGGATTCGCAAGAACTAGAAAGCTATAGTCTAACTTGTCAGAATAAAGAAATAAGAACTTAATGATATAACTATATATTTTTGTGTTGAAATGTTTACTTGTTATGTGCTAAATAAATTTGTGTTAGAATATCCATTTATGATACTAATATTATAATTCACTATAGTGAATCATGCCGCCAAAAAGAAACACTCAGCCTGTACGAAGAACAGCTTGAGTAGGACGACCTAGAACCCGACTTGGGGAAGAAACACCTGTGAATACTGACACAAATGAAAATGACAGAATTTCTCAAATAGTAGCCCAACAAATAGAAGCTACATTACCTACCCTGATAACTCAACTACAACAAAATCTGAACTTTGGAACCACCTCACACCCACAGGAAAGGCCTGAAAATATTAATTCAGAAGAACGACAGGAGGAAGACATCCTGAATTGAGTTTCAAAAGGATGTTCTTACAAGACCTTTATGTCCTGCTGACCCTGAGAATTTGATGGAAAAGGAGGAGCTGTGCAAGCCTTACGATGGTTAGATGAAATGGAAGCAGTCTTAGAAATTAGTAACTGTGCGGAGAATTACAAGACACTGTTTGCTTCGCATTCACTAAAAGGAGAGGCACAATCCTGGTGGAAAATGGAGGTACACACTAAAGGTAGGCATATTATGAATAAGATAAGCTGGGAAGATTTTAGAAATCTAGTGATAGAAAAATATTGTCCTTATAATGAAATAGAAAAATTAGAGGCTGAATTTTTGGCACTAGAAATGAAAGGAGCTGCACACCGGGAATATACCGACATGTATAATGAACTGTCCAGATTAGTACCACATCTGATAACCCCTGAATCGAAAAGGATAGGAAGATATATTTGGGGGCTAGTACCACAAATAAGAGGATTAGTAAAATCCACAAGGACCAAAAATTTTCAGGAAGCAGTAATCCTGTCAGGAAGTTTGATAGATGAAATGATCAAAAATGGATCATTAAGCAATCCAAAAATAGGAGAGAAAAGAAAGTGGAATGAAAATCACACAGGAAGGAGATTTAGAGAAAACCCTCAGAAAAGAATGACCCGACCAAAACAAAGAAATTTCTTAGGAGCAGCTCAGGAAAAGAAAATGGAATGGCAATCACAGTGCAATATCTACCAAAAATATCTTTCAGGAAATTGTATGACAGTGGTTTGTTATAATTGAAGAAGAAAGGACACATATCCCGAGATTGCAAGAACCCCACCAACCCTAAACCAGTCTGCTTTCAGTGTGAAAACGAGAACCATTTTCATAGTGAATGTCCATAACGGAAAGGCAAGGCTCCAGTTAACCAAACAACCCCCGTGTGTCACACCCTCAATTTCCATGAATGGGGTTTTACCGTCAGGCGTGTGACATAACCAGGATCTCAGATAAGCATCAGTTACACCAAACGACTCGATAATTACAAATCATATAAGTTGCTTAATTTTAATGAAACAAACCAAATATATTTAAGTATTGCGGAAGCGAAAACAGGAAAACATTTAGCAACGGTTTTGGGACACGCAAACACGCGTCCAATCCAATTTATGTAAAGTACATGAAATTAAATCTTGAAAACAGTTTGGGATGAATGCGGAATGACATGCAGTGGATGCTGTGCTCCTAAACGTGCCATTTCAATGTCCTGAGAGAAAACATGCAAAAGTCAGTTTAAGACCGGTGAGTTCACAGGTTTATCAGAAAACAGTAAGTATCAGTATTGAAATTCCCGGATTTTGTAATCAAAGCATATAATGGGTAGCTAGTCCATAATGATCACTATGTGTATGAAGTCGCGACCGAGCTGACATTTAATCAAATAATAAAGTAGGCTCGGCTGTGGATTCCCCACCACAACACTGTAAAACAGGAAAACCATTCACCCGTTTGACCAGCTAGCGCGACTACCCCGGGTGGGGTATGTCAATCCCAGTAGATCTACTAACAATCACCTCACTATTTGCATATTAACGGTCCAAAGGGCAAAGTATACAAACATAGTATCATGTATATGCAGTATCATAAAAACCCAATGTAATGTAACGTTTATGTAAACTCACTTTGGGTGAGATGTATGTGTGGCACCGCCCCGCAGTTCGGCCCAACGTGGCATCTACCCACCGAAGTGACGCGTTTTAAACCCGTGAGGCTTCGGCCAAAGCGGACAATATCACGTTGCAAATTCCCTGGGATGTTACAGTTGGTATCAGAGCCAGGGCCGGGCCGTTGTGCCAGCGAGGACGCTGGTCTCACTTCGGTGGGTGGATGGACACATGCCTGAAAATATGGCTATGACTCATCCCACATCGGTTGGGCAGGTGAACGAAAGTCTCTTTATAAGGGGCTGGATACCTTCCCCAATGTGACGCGTTTAAAGACTTGAGCCTGTGGGCAAAGAGGACAGTATCACACCGCTGTGCGACTCTGATGTACACTTCGGTGGGTGGTGATGGACACATGCCTGCAAATACTCCCACAAGGGGAGGGCTATTACTCATCTCACCCAAAGTGACGCGTTTTAAATCCGTGAGGCTGCGGCCAAAGCGGACAATATCACGTTGCGGCTCTCGTACACCTTCCTGCGGGGGGTGTCACAAGGGCAGTCAAAGGTTATGCCAATTTCAAAAATCCTTCGATAAACCTCCGGTAATAGCCTGCCAAACCAAGAAATTATCGCACCTCAGTAGGCGTCTTTGTTGCCAGCCAATCCTTGATTGCTTCAATCTTTGAAGGATCAACATGTATACCCTTTTCATTCACCACATGCCCAAGGAATTGCACTTCACGCATCCAGAAGTCGCATTTTGAGAACTTCGCGTAAAGTTGTTCATCCCTCAGCAATTCCAGTATGGTCCTCAAATGTTCCTCATGATCTTCCTTATTACGGGAGTAGATTAGTATGTCATCAATGAAGACAATGACAAACTTATCCAAATAAGGTTTGCAGACACGGTTCATGAGGTCCATGAAAACTGATGGGGCATAGGTCAGCCCAAAAGGCATTACAGTGAACTCGTAGTGCCCATAGCGAGTCCGGAATGCAGTCTTGGAGATGTCTTCCTCTCGAACCCTCAACTGATGATAACCTGATCTCAAGTCAATCTTGGAATAGTAGCTAGATCCTTGCAATTGGTCAAACAAGTCATCAATGCGTGGAAGTGGATACCTATTCTTGATTGTCACCTTGTTCAGTTCGCGGTAGTCAATACACATCCTGAAGGTTCCATCTTTCTTCTTAACGAAAAGCACTGGAGCTCCCCAGGGTGAAGAACTGGTACGTATGAATTCCTTGTCTAATAATTCTTGCAATTGCTTAGACAGCTCTTGTAGTTCATTCGGTGCCAGACGGTACGGCGCCCGATCGATCGGAGTCGCTCCGGGTGCTAATTCAATCTGAAATTCAACCTGCCTGTGCGGAGGAAGGCCAGGTAGGTCTTCGGGAAATACTTCAGGAAAGTCTCTCACAACTGGAATATCTTCGACTCGCCTTTCATCCATCTTCGTTTCAGTAACAAGTGCCAACAAGGCAAGGTGTCCTTTCCTGAGACATTTCTGAGCCTTCAAATATGATATGATGCCGACCACCGCACCCACCTTATCACCTTCCACTGTAAGAATTTCATCTTCCGAAATAGGTAACTTGATCAGCTTCTCCTTGCAAATGATCTCAGCACTGTTCTTGGATAACCAATCCATCCTGACTACTACATCGAAGCTTCCTAGTGTGACAGGTACAAGGTCTATGCAGAAGGTGTGTCCAGATAAGCCTAGCTTACAGTTTCTAAACACTTGGGTTGTCGTTATCGTCCTACCATCAGCTATTTCTATGGCATACTCAGAACTCAAGTCAGTAGGTATCATTCCTAGTACTTTACTAAACTTGGTGGACACATAACTCTTATCAGCACCAGAGTCAAATAGAATAGAGGCATAACATCCATTAATAGAGAGTCTACCATATACATAAATAAGTAAATATCCAACGAGATATCAAAATTCAAAGCTATCAGTCGCATGAAAATAACCCTTTTGTCTTGGAATGAAAAGGAAGAGAAATTCAAGGATTTAAAGAAATAGACAAGCTAGAGAATCAGTTCGAATCCGAGGAATTAGGACACATGTCATGGTTTGAATTTTATCCGAATTCGTGGCAAGAGTGAGCATTCATACAAGTAGAATTTGAAAGATAGTTTCCACATCAATAGCTATGTTCTATGAAAATTGAAAATTTCTTGCTCACGGTATAGAAACGATGACTTATACCAACTACAATGTTACCACCCGACCAAATTCACCGGACTTGGCATGCACGACAAATTACAATTACGTGTGCACCCGTAATGGTAATTTGCTTTGCATGATCACCCCCGGTTCCTCCTATCAGGCTAACATGTCTTGTCAAGTACAGTGGTCATCAACGATAGAAGTACCAAATATGTAAGTATTATATCGGGGTCGATCAATCAAAGTATACGAAAGGATCAGTAAGGTTCAGGAATCGTTGACACGCCAAGGTAATTTGACCCATTTGCTTTAGAGACTGGTGTATTGACCATAGTTTATCACTCATCCCAGAAATCCCCAGGTAAGTATAACTGGTCTCACAATGAGATTTATACGATATGCTTGCCTTAGCCCGAAGGCCTTTTGCCAGGAAATCCAGAATGGTGTCTATGTGTCACAGGGATATGTTAAAGCAAAAGTTTTCAGGTAACCAAAAGTTCAGGAAATTCGTAGGTAACCCTTCCCGTGACTCACAGCAACTCGTAGTCACCATCCCTGTAGTCGTAAGCTCACAGGGATATGTTAAAGCAAAAGTTCTCAGGCAACCAAATTAAGTAAGCACAGCTTAATAATCTATGTGTGTGTAACTAATGCAAATCCAGCTATAGTCTAAAATGCAATGCAAATGAGATGCAAAGTTCATTTTAGTTCGCTATAACTAATGCTCTGATGCCAATCTGTCACACCCTCAATTTCCATGAACGGGGTTTTACCGTCAGGCGTGTGACATAACCAGGATCTCAGATAAGCATCAGTTACACCAAACGACTCGATAATTACAAATCATATAAGTTGCTTAATATTAATGAAACAAACCAAATATATTTAAGTATTGCGGAAGCGAAAACAGGAAAACATTTAGCAACAGTTTTGGAACACGCAAACACGCGTCCAATCCAATTTATGTAAAGTACATGAAATTAAATCTTGAAAACAGTTTGGGATGAATGCGGAATGACATGCAGTGGATACTGTGCTCCTAAACGTGTCATTTCAATGTCCTGAGAGAAAACATGCAAAAGTCAGCACAAGACTGGTGAGTTCACAGGTTTATCAGAAAACAGTAAGTATCAGTATTGAAATTCCCGGATTTTGTAATCAAAGCATATAATGGGTAGCTAGTCCATAATGATCACTATATGTATGAAGTCGCGACCGAGCTGACATGTAATCAAATAATAAAGTAGGCCCGGCTGTGGATTCCCTACCACAACACTGTAAAACAGGATAACCGTTCACCCGTTTGACCAGCTAGCGCGACTACCCCGGGCGGGGTATGTCAATCCCAGTAGATCTACTAACAATCACCTCGCTATTTGCATATTAACGGTCCGAAGGGCAAAGTATACAAACATAGTATCATGTATATGCAGTATCACAAAAACCCAATGTAATGTAACGTTTATGAAAACAGCATGTTTCTCTCCCCAAAAAATAGTATAAAGTAAAAGTGGGGCTGTAAACTCACCTGGTACGCGTAACAACTATTTAAAGTTTACTTGGAGAATAAGTGAACTGACAACCTTCAGAGGTTACCTAAATCATGTAAGTACATAAGTACGTGCAAACAGAGAACATGTGGAACCCTAAGCACATACAACCAAAAAAAACTCAAGGTTTCAGACAACATACCAAACCTCCCAACGCTTTAAGCTCGTTAATTTTTTTTTTGCTTCAATCGTTATACGAGAAGGATCGGTTAACCTAGAGGGCAGACAAAATATCTGAAATGAGATGTGGACGATGAGCCTTCCCTCTATACAAACGTTCTTGAAAACTAAGGCAAAATTCAAGAATCAGAAAATATGAAAGCTTGGTATAGAAATGTAGTTTTGAGGTTACTTATAGGGACAGAAGAAGCAACATATGGGCAAAGTTTGGCATGTACTGAGTTATTTAATTTGGATATATGAGCTGTGATGTTTTGGCATTGATCATACCTTAATCCTTATAGTATCATATATCAGATCTTTCTATAAGTTGCAAATTCTTCTTACTTTATATATAATATATTGAGTGGTGTTTGGTGTACCACTATACCATGCATAATTTTAATTATTGGCAACATGAGTATATTATATATAAATGCTCATAATCTGGGTACTCAATTCAATGACCCGACATATGTTGCGAGACATATAATATTTATATTACACTAATGGATGGGGGAATATCATCTTGTCTGGAACAAATTATCATGGTAAATGATTAATTTAATGGTAACAAGAATCTAGCCGGACCATGCAAAAGTAAGGGCCGGTTCGAGCAATTATTGAGTAGTTTTTTTTTTGGACGGAAATTGTAGTACTCAGTTTTGAAGGATAAATGTTATTTTAAGCGGGTTTAATTGTCTGTTTCTCATTTGGGATCGCAGCCCCAACTTCATCAGGAAGAAACTGTTAATATGAAAAACCCCTTGACTTAACTCGAAGAATTTTGTCTGAACGAGACTCGAACCAGCGACCTCCCCGACGATAGCAATGACGGTTCCTTCATTGCCACTTTCTCCCCAATCATCTTTGTCTGAAACCGCACCTGACAATAGTGGTTCTTGGTTTTTCCGGCCAGACCCGACCAATCTCCTCCAGCCAAGACACGTGTATGCAAGACTTAACGAGACTAACGGAGTTTGGTAACGTAAAATTACCGGGTGTCACACCGTGGAAGAGCTTTCGTAATACAAGCTGAAGAAGCTCGTCATGAACCAGAAGTGGTAACGGGTACGTTCCTTATCAACAACCAGTACGCAAAAGTATTATTTGATACGGGAGCAACTCGTAGTTTTATTTCAAATACCTTTAGACCATCACTTAGTTTAACCTCTAAGAAACAAAGACATAAATGTGATAGAATTAGCTGATGGTAAAGTAATCGAAGCTGTGAAATTATTCCTAACTGTATTTTGAATTTAGATGAATATTGTTTCGATATAGATCTGATTCCTATTAAATTAGGAGGATTTGATATTGTAGTAGGTATGGATTGGTTAAGTAAGAACCATGCTGAAATTATATGTGATAAGAAAATTATAAAAATTCCTTTGATTAAGGAAAATAAAAATCTCTGTATATACGGTGACAGACCAAATGGTATTATGAAACTAATTTCCTGCGAGAAAGCACAAAAATGCTTAAATAAGAAATGTGTAGCTTTCTTAGCTCATATAGTTGATACAAAGCTTGATAAAGGGAATTTAGAAAGTGTTCCTATTATTAATGAATACCCTAATGTTTTTCCTGATGAATTACCTGGATTACCACTCCCCCATCAAGTAGAGTTTAAAATAGAATTAATACCTGGAACAACCCCTCTTACTAAAGCACCATATCGTTTAGCACCAACTGAAATGAAGGATCTGATGACCCAACTACAAGAACTATTAGATTAGGGATTTATACGTCCTAGTGTATCACCTTGGGGAGCACCGGTTCTGTTTGTTAAAAAGAAAGATGGAACTTTTAGGATATGTATTAATTACAGAGAACTCAATAAAGTTACTATAAAGAATAAATATCCTCTCCCTAGGATAGATGATTTATTTGATCAATTACAAGGATCTAGTTATTTTTCTAAAATAGATTTAAGATATGGATATCATCAGTTAAGAGTACAGAATGACGATATATCAAAAACTGCATTCAGGACTAGGTACGGACACTATGAATTTCTTGTAATGCCATTTGGATTAACCAATGCTCCAGCAGTATTTATGGATTTGATGAATAGAGTGTGCAAACCCTATTTAGATAAATTCGTTATAGTCTTCATAGATGACATTCTGATTTACTCTAAAAATAAGGAAAACCACGAACAACACCTGAGGTTAACTTTAGAATTACTACGAAAGGATGTATGCAAAATTCTCAAAATGTGAATTTTGGAAAAGAGAAGTACAATTCCTAGGACACATAGTTAATCAGAATGGGATTCAAGTTGATCCAGTAAAGATTGAAGCAGTCAAGAAATGGGAAGTTCCAAAAACCCTAACTGAAATACGACAATTCATAGGTTTAGTAGGATATTACAGGAGATTTATAGAAAATTTCTCGAGAATAGCTTAACCTTTGACAGAGTTGACCCAGAAAGATAGAAGGTATATGTGGGAAGAAAAACAAAATGAAGCTTTTGAACTCCTAAAAAATAAGTTGTGTAGTGCACTCATTTTAGCTTTGCCAGAAGGGACAGATAATTTTATAGTTTATTATGATGCATCACGTCAAGGTTTTGGATGTGTTTTAATGCAAAAAGATAAAGTAATAGCATATGCATCCAGACAACTTAGGGGTAGTGAAAAGAACTATACCACCCATGATTTAGAGTTTGGAGCAGTAGTATTTGCACTAAAAATTTGGAGACATTATTTGTATGGGACTAAGTGTATAATATATACAGATCATAAAAGTCTGCAACATATCTTTGATCAGAAAATGCTGAATATGAGACAGAGAAGATGGTAGAATTATTAAGTGATTATGACTGTGAAATTAAGTATCACCCTGGTAAAGCAAATGTAGTTGCTGATGCTTTAAGTAGAAAAGAAAGGATTAAGCCATTACGAGTACGTGTTATGAGAATGGAATTACGTTCAGATCTGTTAAATCAAATTCGGGAAGCACAACAAGAAGATATGTTGAAACTAAAGGGACAATTGAAAGATATGAAGGAAGAAAAAGATGGAATTCTGAGGTTTAAAGGGAAAATTTGGATACCTGACAATAGTGTAATTAGAACAATTCTCTTACAAGAAGCACATAAGTCAAAATATTCTGTACATCCAGGAAATAATAAAATGTACAAGGATTTAAAAAGCCAATATTGGTGGCCAGGCATGAAAAGATCAGTCGGAGAATTCGTGGAACAATATGATATCTGTTCAAGAGTAAAAGCTGAATATCAAAAACCTTCAGGATACCTACAGCAACCAGAAATTCCAGAATGGAAATGGGATCAGATTACAATGGACTTCATAACCAAACTACCAAGAACCAGAAATGGATACCACACAATTTGGGTTATAGTAGATAGATTGACTAAGTCAGCTCATTTCTTACCCATACGAAAAGATTATAAGATAGAAAGACTAGCAAGAATTTACATAAAAGAAATTGTGTCTAGACATGGAATACCTGTATCCACCATATCAGACAGAGACAGTAGATTTACTTCCAGATTTTGGCAGACATTACAAAAAGCCTTAGGAACCCAAGTGAACTTAAGTATAGCCTATCATCCACAAACTGATGGACAAAGCGAAAGGACAATACAAACACTAGAAGATATGTTAAGAGCTTGTGCTATAGATTTTGGTGGAAATTGGGATAGCCACTTACCATTAATAGAATTTTCATACAATAATAGTTATCACTCTAGTATTGGGTTAACTCCATTTGAAACTTTGTACGGAAGAAAGTGTAGATCACCATTATGTTGGAATGAAATAGGCGATAGGCAATTTACAAGTCCGGAATTAATCCAAGAAACCACGGACAAGGTCACTTAGACTAAAAATAAATTGAAAGAAACTCGTGATCGACAGAAAAGTTATGCAGACAAATGAAGGAAACCATTGGAATTGCAAATTGGAGACAGGGTTTATCTAAAGGTATCTCCCTCAAAAGGAAATTTTCGATTTGGAAAGCCAAGTAAGTTAAACCCTAGGTATGTTGGTCCATTTAAAATCCTTGATAAGATTGGTCCTATAGCATATAAGTTGGAATTACCTCAAGAGCTGAGTGAAGTACATAACACATTCCATATATCTAACCTCAAGAAATGTCTGACAGATGAGACTTTGAAGATGCCAATTCAAGAAGTCAAAATAGACAGAAAACTTAATTTCGTAGAAGAACCAGTAGCCATTGTAGACAAAGAAATTAAGAGATTAAGAAATAGTAGAATTCCTATAATAAAAGTTAAATGGAATGCAAAGAGAGGACCAGAATATACATGGGAAAAAGAAGATGAGATTAAGAAGAAATATCCTCATTTATTTAGGGTTAATAATCAGGTCGCTTCCGTTTAATCTCAAAGACTACTCACCAAGGAATTTCAGGACGAAATTATTTTAAAGGGGGGAGAATGTGACAACCCTAATTAAGGTCAGATAAAGCCCTAATATTTTCATATACCAAATTATTATATGACTATATTGTTATGTCACATATATATATTTTAGGTACAATATGTGAATATAGACTTATGTATACGTGATTTTGAATGCATGAACACATTTTATGCACACGATTAAGTCTGGTAACTAACCATATCACTATATATATGTGTTATAAGCATGCATGCATACATGCATGCATATGTTTACGTGTGCATGTATGAATCAAGTTACCAAATTGTTAAGCCAACAAATACATCTCAAAGTCTCTTAAATCCCACAATGTACCACATTATAACTCAAACAAACACTACAATACCTTGAAACATCAAAAGGAACTTAACCTCAACACAAAACAAATCAAACATTAAACACCTAAACCATAACATAACCATAACCAAGGCTTGAAACCTGACCATTAGGCAACTAAACCAAACCCGACTAAGCCCCATTCGATACTAACCAAGCCGGTTAGCCACCATTAAACCTTGTGCAAACTAAGTAATCATAACCCAAGGTGAGTCATGCACACCATAGCTTGCCACCTTGCATGTGAGACACCAATCTCACCATGAAACCGCCACCTCTCTCGCTTCATCTCCTAACCCGCCACCAAAGCACCCTACTAAACCACATTATCACTCTAAACCTTAGGCCTCATAATGAACTCCCTTACTATATATACCTCTCGGCTAGGAGCACCAAAAACCGACACAAAGCCTCACAACTCTCGATTTCTATACCATCGATCACCACCACCTTACATTCACGGGTTCTTTGAGCACGACCTTAGCCAAAACCGCAAGCACCATCGGTTACCATAAACTCAACTCAACTCTCGGTTCTAAACACTCGGGTTTTACGAAACAAGGTCATCATCACACGGTTAGAACTCACGGGAACAAGGCAAGAGAAACGCGTGTACTGCCCTCTGTCAAAATCAAGGTGCTGATATCAAACCATTTGATATTTAAAATCTTCGGGTTATACGTGTTTGATAAACACGTATAAAACAACTCTTAAGAATGATAAGATATAAAAGAGTTGTTATCAAAAACCATGTCAAAATATGATTTCTTAGGTTAAAACTTTTAAAAGAAAATTATAATAAATGATATAAATAACCAAGAAATTAAATATAGTGTAAACATCTAATCAAAAATCTAAAAATATATTTAAATAACTGTGATTGTGGGAATAAACATTTAAAAACACTTGAAAAATTCTAAAATTAAGATCTGGAAATTTTGGTCAAATAAAGACAAGTAAAATAATTTTCATAAATAATTTATGTTTATAAAAGAAAATTTCTATTGGAAGAACATAAACCATAAAAATTCTGGAAAAATTATAATGATTATTGGATATTTTAAATACCCCAGAATTAATTTCATGATTTAATTCTTATTTATGATTAAAATTTGTATTTTTAAGCCTTCTAGAATAGAAAAATCGTAAGAAATATTTTCACTACAGAATAAATAATGAAAAATTTACATAAATTTTTATGTAATAGGAATAACAGACTGTATAAATTTCATAATTTATGAAGCTATATAGATATTTTTACCGAATTTTGTGATTATTAGAAAATCACAGAAAAATATCTGTTGATCAATAAATACCAGATTAATTATGAGATGGAAAGAATATTTGGGACAACAATCTGGAAAAATATAAGGATTTATGGACTACCATGACTAATTTTTATGAATTTTGGTAAGTTTATATAAATTTTAACAAATTATGAGAGATTTGTTATTAGATAATAAAATTTTTATGTGCTATTAAGCTTTTGGAAGGTTACTTCCATCTGAGGTGCTAAAAATATTAAAAGAAAATTTTGATCTAACATATGGTTAATATTTTTCTTTTTCTAGGTTATCGCGAGAACTAAAAAGGTAAGACTCATAGCCCCATTTTGGTATTTGTAAAGTTTTTGGGGGAAAAAACATATTGTTTATATTGATGCATTATTTTTGAAATTATTTTGAGATGTACTGTCATTTGTGATACTACCATTAATTCGAATGAGGAACCGTCTGATAATATTGATAGCGCTACTTAGGAGAATATTTTGCACCAACAGGATAAGTGTTGTGATGCTATATTTCTTGCACCAACAAAATGAGTGTTGTGTTAATTTTGTGAATTGTTTCGTGACAGTATGAGTTATGTGTGAACAAGTTTGGTTGTAATTGGTGCATCAATAAAATATTTTATCTGGAAATAAACCTATGATCTTACTAACTTTACGTTGATTATTTAAGTATGCTTTTTCAGGTGAAAATGACTAACAATGTAGACTTCTCTTTTGATGTATACAACGGCTGGGGTGAAGTCGTAGGAAGGGTCTGTGTAAATTTAACTGTCAACATTTACGATGGCAGTGTTATGGTGGACGCGCATTTCCATCGTATTTGAAGATGTTTAGTTAAATAAAAGTTGTAATAAGGATTAGATCAAATTTTGGACTTTATATGTAATTATGTAATCCTAACTTATAATATATATATAATCAAGTTATGTGTTTTATGTGTTAATATTGTTTGTAGTTTGATTCCTTATAATCAAATGCGTTCTGAACAAACAAGTCACACCCAAAAATCGTTTCACGCTTCCGCCAGGATGTGACAACCAGTTTGATTTATGTTGGGGCGATTGACTACGCATACGATGCACATTCCAAAGAGGCAAACGAAAAATATTGGGAGAGAAAGCAAGACTTGCATATAGTGTTCATCTATCTTGAAAACACATATGAAAAAGTGTCTTATCAGATTAGAGGGATACCTTGGAAGTATATAGACTTAATTTTGAACATGAATAATAGTGCTAGGACAAGCACTTAGATGGAAGTAGGGACATAGACTTCACCCCGAATTGGCGTCGACTTCATTTCTATTTGCAACAGAATCTGACGTGTTGTTCAAGTCGATTCAGGAGGCCATCCTATGATGAATGCTTTTCTCGGATGACACTATGTTAATGGTAGAAAAGCAAGATTTGAACGAGAGGCTAGAGGAGTGGCAAGCAGAGTAGGCAGGATTTGCTAAAGTTGCACCAATCCGAGGACATGATCGGTGATAAGACTTCTTGAAGATGCCGGATAAAGATTTAAGGGATTTTCAGGGGACCGTATATGTTCGATCATTGTTAAGGGCTTCGTATTCTACCTTGTATGCTAATTAGGTTGCCTTTAGTACCCTCTAGCTTGTATACTAAATTCTTGTATGATATATGTTAGAGCATTCATATTAGGTTCCCTATATTTATCTGAGTGTGTTTCTTATATTATAAAGAATGGTTATAAATATAGTAGAGAGAAAAGTTACTTTCATTTGTATACTTGGAGAATCAATGTTCAACTCTTACAAATTTTTTAATATTTTTAAAAGTGGTTATGAGTATATGAAAGAGAAAAGGTAATGATAAAAGTATAAAAAATATTATTTGTTGAGAGAGAAAAATAGTGTTTTTAGTGTAATTATAAGGATAAAGATAGGAAACCTGATGTGAATGCTTTTATGACGTTATGGTATTTACCAAGTTAGTGTACATGTATTTACCATGTTATGAATTTGGTTTTTTTGTGTGTGGTATTTATTATGTTATGATATTGATTTTTCCTGGTCCGGTATTATGCTTTCAAAAATAAGAAGGTTTACTAAGTCGAGGTCTTTCTAGGCGTAATCTTTCTATCTCACGGGATGGAGGTAAGGTTTGCCGTTATATCACCCTCCCCGGACTTCTTACTCGTTGAGCCGCATTTCACTGGGTATATTGGTTTGTTTGTTACAGTATTTCTTTGAAACCCAAAAGTAGTGAACACAAATATCCAGAGGAACCCTCATGATAAAACCTGCTTTTTCTATAAAGATGAATGCACAAATATCCGAGAACTCCTATGTGAATTCCTATCCATAGCACCTCTAATAGACTCATTTAGCTTACTCATGCCTAGAAAGAGATAGCATACATCCATTCCATGAGTCAACAAACAATCTCATAAGTTTTAACCAGATCATTCATTCAGTTTTAACCAAGCACACCATCAATCAAGTCCATTGGTTAGAACAAAACAATGACATACATACAATCACAGGCAGCTCATAAGTTTTTACAAACTAGAGTTAAAATACAAGTATTTAGTAATTATAAATGATGGCAACTAGACTAAAAAGCTCTGAAACTTTAAATCCTAAGAAGTGGCAAATATATATAGTTGAAAAAGTTCAAAGGACCTAAAATTTCTAGCGACACATTTTTCAACATGTATTCCATTGGGTCGTTTCGTCTAAAGGCAGAAATACCAAATGCTTTCAAGAACAATCAAGTTGCGTTTTCGGTAAAAATGCTTAATCATATGCAATACTAGGTAATTAATGAAAACATAAGATTAATCATGTCATGTTTAAAAGACTTAGAAAAGAGGGAAATTAATAACCTCAACTCATGCTAACAGGAAACAATGATCCGCCTTAAACCAATGTGTTTGATCTGTTTCTTAAACAAATGAATATAAAAGTCATTTTCGATCTCTATCATAATCAGAAATTGGTAGCGAAAAAATCAGAAATTGAGCATATATAATCTGGCTGTGACTTTATTTGATCGATTCATCATCTTTCAAAAAAACAAAGAACAAAACAGGCATGAATTGATATCAATGGAAGTCCGATAAAAAAAGCATGAGAGTATTAATGTCGAATTTAATTAAGATGATGAGACGCTCTGTTTCATAGAGTGAGAAAGAGAGAGATGGTATTGGTGAATGGTGAATGGTGAATGGTGAGAACAAGAAAAGAAGAGTTTGAAAACATCTGGGAACCGGAGGAGGTGGGTGGGGGTCAGCCGCCTCCCCCACTAGATTTTCTAAACATAATAAACTACTCAACAAATTACAATCACTCATATTTTCTCTTTCTTTATATTTGTATTTTTTAAACAACAAATGTATAACACTGTTTCGAATTATGTGTTATTTTAGTTGGATTCATCTGTCTGTTTCTCATCCAGAATCGCACCTCTAACCTTCTTATGTTAGGAACTTGAGCTCATTTGGCCAAAAAGGTATACATTTGGAATTTATTAATACATTTAATAAACAATTCAATAAGCAATAATGATAAGTATGCTATTATATGAGATACAAGTGTTAGTAAAAGCTCACAACTAATGTTGTTAAGTGTATCACTGCCCACTAACAACATCATGACGTTGTTGAGCTATTCCTAAAGCATCACCCGAATAGTCCGCAACGGGCCCTGTATTACTCCTTCCTTTTTTACATTCAACTGCCTTGCTTCTCGGTAATAGTTGCGATCAAATGAGAACATTGATCAAGAATTTGTATAGAAAAACCAAAATGTAAACTAAATAAAAACATAACACCTTCAGAACGATTTTTACATTTTACCGTGCATCATTTTTAACCATGAAAAAATTAACTTAACACTAAGACACTTAAAATACCAATTGTATAAAGAGGAGCCCATCCTTTAAAGTGCATAGAAATTAGGAAAGACAGACATGTTCTGCAAACACCTAGAGCAACCTATAATAAATAATGAAGAAAAATATATAAACTCTTAACATGAAAGTAACACTAACAGTATTTTGAATCATCTTAACCTCTACATCAAGGAAGCAAAATAGTAGTATCCATTACCAAAGGCCAGTGGACTCAAATTTAATGATAAACTTTAAATTGCATAAATATTGAGTAATCACCAACATTGTAAGCAACCAAATTTCAAGCTATTGTGATTAACAAACTATAAGTACCATTTAACTTATATACCTACTTATAAATATATATGGTGTTGTAGTTGAAACTTTGATCTTCATCTTAAATACTTGCTTATGGAGATTAATGGGTAGAGTTTTTGTATATCTTTAACTCATAATTATATTTAATCTGATGTCTATATTCTTTCTTTTCAACTCTATTGTATATTAATTTGAAATGTAAAAGAATTTAAAATAATTGTAGCTTGGGAGAGAAAACTTACTAAATTTTATCCTTAACTGAAATTGTTGTCATATGAAATTTGAAATGAACGTTAATGACGTACTTACTTGACTCGGGCAATCCACGTGTCATTTAGGCAACTAAAGATAATAGAACTTAGGATCATGAACCAACAAAGTGTATACATAACTTTAAATTTACATAACATATTTTATTTTTAATAAAAGGTTCATTTGTTACCCTATTTGAGAACTTTCACCTAACACAAGCCACTTCATTTGCTTTAGCTGCAAACCTCCTCAAAACTAATGTTTTTTTCATCACTTTAAGGCGGTGTTCCTCATGGGGGATCTATCAAACCTTTTGATGAACAAACAAAATAAAATAAGATACACAAACTCATTAAGAGAAAAAGGTTCTAATCATATGAGAACATCTAATCAACGATACATACCTTGACAGGAACTTGGAAGTGCTATGACATAAATATTAAATCAAACTTCATTAGATTCAATTGATTCAACTGCGATGCAATTAATAACTTGAACAAGATTTAGAGAAAAACTTTACTTGAATCAAGCGACGTTAGGGCAGCAATCTTCGCAAAAATAGCAGGTAATTACTCGTATTAATCATCTTCCAAGATTTGAGACCTTGAAGCCCATCCTTGTTGAGAACCTTAACAACAACAGGCAGAGATTTACGACCAACCCTAACATTCAAGTCCAAGCCATGACAATTTATATTACCAATGGGAGTGAAACAGTCATCACTGAATGCATTGCGTGATCTGGAGATGAAACCGCTGATGGATTTCAACGTCCCATGATTGAAATTGAGTGACCTAGAATTGTATGAATGTGAACTGAGGCGTTGTGTGACCAGGAATTGAATGAAGGTGGAGAGTCTGTTGGAGCAACCAAGTTAACTATTGATCGTGAAAGAGATTGAATGGATACTTCTTATTCATATGAATGGTTCTCTTAAATAGAGATACAAGTAACGTAAACAAAGAGCTTAAACAAGAATAACAACTTAGACCTAGTAATCAGGAAATAAACATAAGACTCGGAACAACTTGAAAAGTAAAACACACGTGCATGCAACACATGCTTATTCATGCAACGGTAACATTAGATCTTCTAGAAGACTTGAATTATATTCCAACACCCTCCTTTAATTCAAGCTTTCTGAATCCAAGCATCTCCCTTAAGTAGCAAAACTGTTCTGGACCGAGAGGCTTTGTCATTACATCAACAATCTGATCTTGTGTGTGACATGGTTCGAGAGTAATTTGATCAGTCTTTACCAAATCCCTGATATGATGAAATTTGATATCAATATGTTTACTGCGATTATGCAAAGCTGAATTCTTGGACAAAAAGATAGTAGATAAATTATCACAGAAAATCGCAGTTGGGTTTATTTGTTTGTAACCCAATTCTTCAAGTAACTGCCTCATCCATATAGCTTGACAAGCAGCATTGTTGGCCGACACATATTCAGCTTCTGTAGATGATAGAGCAACTATTGGCTGCTTCTTGGAACTCCAGGCCACTGCACTACTACCAACAGAAAAAACATAAGCAGATATGCTTTTTCTATCATCATTTGAGCCTGCCCAATCACTATCGGTATAACCTTCAAGCTTTATCTCAACACCTGCTCCATACCATATTCCAAACTCAAGTGTACCTGCAACATACCTCAAAATTCGTTTTGCTGCACCAACATGTTGAGGTAGTGGATTTTGCATATATCTTGCAATGAAACCAACAGAGAAAGCAAGTTCAGGTCTAGTATGAGTGAGATACAACAAACCACCCACCAAACTTCTATACATCTGTCCATCTACTTTCCCTGTTGGGTTGTTGTCATATAGTTTCTCTCCTTTGTTCATTGGTGTTATAGCTCCTTTGCAGCCCCACATACCAAACTTTTTCAGTAAATCAGTAGCATACTTCTTTTGTGATACAAACACACCAGCCTTTGTTTGTATAATTTCCAATCCGAGAAAGTATGCCAACTTTCCAAGATCAGTCATATCAAACTCTTTAATCATGTTATTCTTGAACTCTATGAGAAGATCTTTAGAGGAGCTAGTATATATGATATCATCAACATAAATACATATAATGATTAAATCAATTGTGCTAACCTTCTTGATGTACACAGTAGGCTCACTTGCAATTCTTTCATATGAGTTAGCATGTAAATAGTCATTAATTCGATCATACCATGCTCTTGGAGCCTGTTTGAGCCCATACAATGCTTTATGTAACTTATACACCTTATGCTCCTCCCCTTGAACCAAGAAACCTGGTGGCTGAGTAACATATACCTCTTCTTGTAATGGACCATTCAAAAATGCAGACTTGACATCTAATTGATAGATTTCCCATCCCTGCTGAGCAGCAAGAGAAATAATAATTCTGATGCTTTCAAATCTTGCCACCGGAGAGAAGGTTTCTTCATAATTGACCCCATACTCTTAAGCATATCCCTTGGCTACAAGTCTAGCCTTGTACTTATGTATTCTCCCACTTGCATCAAGCTTCACCTTATACACCCATTTCAAACCAATAGCCTGCTTATCACTTAGTAACTCAGTGAGAGACCAAGTTTGATGCCTTTCAAAAGACTGCAATTCTTGTTGCATTGCTTCTTTCCATTCTTTGCAAGAGGCTACATCTTCATAGCTTGTTGGTTCCATAGAGGAGAGAACAAGTTGGCATTCATATAACTGTTGGATTTGCTCCGGTTCTAGAGGCACAGTTGACTGATAGAGGTCATTAATAGACTTCACTTTTGGTTGCCCACATGTAGTAGGTACAACAGTGCTAGTAGTGGGTGTACTAGTACTGCTATGTTGACCGTTTACCCCTGTTGCTTGTACCCCATCTGCTGTAGCAGTGGTATGGGTCTCTGCACTCCCACTTGCACCAAGTGTTTCTCCACTGCTTTCAGTTGTTTCTTCATTACTTTCTGCACCACTTGGGCTGTCAGACTCCCACATGTAGACAAACTCACGTGGGAGACCATACTTGTCTTCTACATTGGAGTTCCATTTTGCACTTTCTTCAAACACCACATTCCTACTGGTGATTACACATTTCTTGAGAGGGTCATAGAGCCTGTATGCTTTAGAGGTTGGAGAGTACCCTATAAAGATACACTTGCAAGACTTGTTATCCAGCTTTCTTCTTTGTTGCTTAGGAATCAACCCATAAGCCACACAGCCAAACACCTTTAAATGGTGGACAGATGGTATCCTGTCATACCATGCTTGAAAAGGTGTTGCCTCATTGACAGCTTTAGTGGGTGAAAGATTCCTGAGATACACAGCAGTTGCAACAGCTTCTCCCCTAAACACATGGCTCAAGTTCCTTGCATGAAGCATACTCATAGCCATTTCAATAATAGTTCTATTCTTTCTTTCTGATACTCCATTCTGCTCTGGAGTATAGGGAGCAGTTAATTCTCTTCTTATGCCTTCAGTTTCATAAAATGACATGAATTCTTTGGAACAGAACTCTCCTCCTCTATCAGTTCTCAGTGCCTTTATCTTCATGCCCTTTTCATTCTCAACTTTTGCTTTAAATAGTTTGAACTTCTCAAATACATCTGACTTTTGCTTCAAAAAATATACCCAAGTCATACGACTATAATCATCAATAAACAATAGGAAATACCTGCTACCTCCCAAGGATTCTGTGGGCATGGGTCCACATACATCTGCATGGATCAAATCCAGACATTGAGTCACTCTAGATGAACATGTGGGGAAAGAGGCTCTTGTCTGCTTTCCTTGAGTACATCCTTCACACACACCCCACTGAGTAATCTTGGGTAGCCCATACACTAGCTTATTAGAACTCAGGCTTTGCAAACTCCTCTCATTAAGATGACCAAACCTCATGTGCCATAAATAGGAATCATCATTTATGGCACTTAAGACTGCATCTTTTGAGCCTGAGAGATCAAGTGGAAAGGTGTTGTTGTTGGCAACTGGTATTGTACACACTGTTGTACCTGTGCTTTTCTTTGTTACTGTGCATGCCCCATCATCAAACACAAGCCTGTGACCTGCTTTCATTAACTGACCAACACTTAACAAGTTATACCCCAAAGCTGGGGCATATTGTACATCAGTAATAGTCTTATACTTTCCAGCCCCAGTACTTAACTTTACAACCCCTTTCCTTCAACAGAAATTCTTTTGCCATTCCCAATCCGTACTCCCATAGTATTTGTCTTATCAATATGTTTAAACAATGAATATTGACCTGTCATATGGTTTGAACAACCACTATCAAGAAACCATATGTTTGAAGGACTTACAACAGCATTGGTGGAAATGAGAGAGTGATCCACATCAGCCTTGTTGTCATTGGTCTCCATTACCATAAATAATTGTCCTTCTTCTTCTTCTTGTTCATTACCAAGAGCAGGAGATGCTTGATACTCATTCCAGCAATCTTTGCTCATATGGCCAAATCTGTTGCAATTGTAGCATTGCACACCTCTACCTCGTCCATTCCCTCTACCTCTTCCACGTCCACGGCCGCGTGGTGCCCCTCGCCCTCTCCCTTTAGTAAACAAACTTGCATCTTCTTCGTTTGTTTGGGTTTTGAGGGCCTGCTCCTTAGCAACTGTCATGGACTGGCTTCTGTTTACTCGTGCTTCATGGGCCTGTAGTGACCCCATGAGTTGATCAAACGTAAGTTTACTGAGATCCTTTGATTCCTCAATGGCTGCTACTATGTGATCCCACTTTCCTGGTAAACTTCTCAGCACTTTTTCTACAACGATCTGATCTGTCACATCCTCTCCAAAACCTCTTTTCTGATTGACAATCCTCATAACTCTTGAAAGAAAATCAGCTACGGGTTCACCTTCCTTCATGATTAAAGTTTCAAACTCACGACGTAGAGTTTGTAACTTCACCATTTGAACCTTCGAATCACCTTCATATTCAGTTTGAAGCAACACCCATGCTTGTTTGGAAGTGGTGGCACCGGCTATTCGTGAGAATATTTCATCATGCACGCCAGATTGAATCAGTGATAGCGCACGAGCATCCTTTCTTTTATGTTCACGTAACCGAGTCCTGTCACCATCCGCTTCATCATAACCATTGATCACAAAGTCCCAGAGATCTTGTGACATAATAATTGTCTTCATTTGGATTTTCCAAAACTCATATCCTTCTCCTTTAAAGATAGGAATAGGAGTAGAGGGAATTCCACTGTTCGGATTCAAGGCCATTGCAAAGAGTGAATTGAGAGAGTAGTAAGATCAATCGTGCCACCTGGCTCTGATACCAACTGTTGGAGCAACCAAGTTAACTATTGATCGTGAAAGAGATTGAATGGATACTTCTTATTCATACGAATGGTTCTCTTAAATAGAGATACAAGTAACGTAAACAAAGAGCTTAAACAAGAATAACAACTTAGACCTAGTAATCAGGAAATAAACATAAGACTCGGAACAACTTGAAAAGTAAAACACACGTGCATGCAACACATGCTTATTCATGCAACGGTAACATTAGATCTTCTAGAAGACTTGAATTATATTCCAACAGAGCCTGCGTCATCAATATTAACTTAAGAGTCGATGAAAGAGATAGAAGATGAACTGAAGAGCCGGTCTCTAGGATCTTATGACTTTAGGAAATTCCATTGAAGAGTGTAATGAGAAGCTTGAAGAGGGATCAGATGATTGAATATTGCAAGGGTAACCAGGGAGGTCAATGGGCGTGTCTTACAAAAACATGTGAATTTCCAATTCTGCCCTAGCTAATGTTTTTTTTATTAAGTAGTAAAGATACCGAAAGCTAGAAATCAAAAATTAGACATTCGGAGTAGTTTCATGCAAGAATGAAAGGTAGTAGAAGACGCCGTACGTGATTTCAAATTTCTTGTGCTTTTAAGTTAGAGCTAAACTCTCTAGTTTAGAGTGGAAAAAGTGCCTTGTTTTTTTTCACTTTTCATTTTTCATGTAATTGCTTTGTTTGAAGGCTCTATCGTCTTTGTAGTGTCCCTTTGTTTTCAATATATCTTACCCGTCATTCCAAAAAATTAGGATTTGAAGGACTATAGTTTAAGTTATTTACTAGTAACATAAAGTTTATATCATTGTATTGTCTTTAAGGTTGAGTAGAGTTTATCATTATTCACTATAAAAATATAACACCATAACCTAATTCATGTTAAGATGTACAAAAAATTTTCTAATCCAAGTTTAAACAAATTCTTATGAACAAAACTTTACATGTTCCCCAAGATTTCAAATTCCGTATAACCACCCGTACTTGTGATAGACGTACGAGTCATATGCAATCCCATTGATATTTTAGAGCAAATTCACATGTGCATTCATTAAATATTCCAAGACTGTAGAGAAGTGAATTGAATTCATTACTTCCAATTTAGATAGGGAAGTAATAGTTGTCAAAGGAAAGGATAAACATACATAAATTAAATATAAAGAACAAGACCTAGCTAGCTAGTATATATGGTTATTTTTGTTGTCCAACTTGGAACAAGCATGATCAATCAGAGAAGCTTATTAAGATTGACAACCATCTTACCATCCTGATTGACCGCCAAACCAAGGCCATGTGCTGCAACCACCGGCCGGTGGGCAGGGGTCATTTAATTCCTCCTAGCTTTGAGTGTGAGGTTGTATAACATACATGCCCGTACCCCATCTCAGCTTGTCACTATGACCTCACCACCCCAATTGCTTCATGGTATTTCGGTTGCTATTATGTTACTGTGTTGCACACCATTTGTTCTCGATAGAATTCAGGCATCCTCCGCATGCCGTAGTAAGTCTGACCTTGACTCACCGGAGGATAAATGCCTGTTGATGATGGAATCAGATAAACTGGAGAGTCTACTGACATCTGGTAACCTCCGGTTGTCATGTGTCGTTCTTGCCAGTACCGTGGTTGAATTTTCTGAGTGCAGTAGTCTCCGTAATACGCCCTAGGGTCGATGTTAACTGTTTGCTCGTGACTACCTTCAATAGGTATCCTTTGATATTCTTGCACCTGTCTCTGAATTTCCAGCATCTCATGACGATTGCTGTTACTATCCTATGAACCACACTCCGATCCCGGATGAGCGCCTTCTGGAACATTCTTCTGAGCCACCACAATTGCCGACACGTCAGGAGTCGATGCAGGGGCGTTTCCTTTATCAAATCCCAACAGAAGATCGATATTCTCCGGCGCCGACAATGAAGACGGTGTTATCAAACAAACACCAAAGAATTGAAAGAACACTAAATCAACGAACGATTACTTTCGATTAACAGTGAAGAACTTTTATTATCAACGATTACAAAGTGGAACTATCTATGATGATAGCCCTAATGACTCACAAAGACAACTACTTATATGCCATTAACAGTTGTTAACAGAATTAACAACTTCAACTATTAAACCAGCACATACAACCTTTCACTATTCAACATAGGCACAAATAGTCCCTAAAGAAATAAAAGCATCTAAACTACATCTCAAAGTTGTAATTGACTTTAGTTGACTTCATAACCAACAATCTCCACCTTGAAGTCCAACTAAATCACACACTAGCCAATACCCAAAGCCTCAAGACAAAACTGAAACTTAGTACCAGGCAAAGCTTTGGTGAACACATCTGCTGGATTCAGATCAGTAGATATATGAGTGACTTCAGCTTCCTTTGAATCAATCACTTCTCGAATGAAATGATACTTAACTCGGATATGCTTAGTTCTTTCATGGAAGATACTATTTTTAGTTAATTGAACAGCCCCCTGATTATCACAAAACACAATAGCATCAGCTGATAAACCCAGATCAGTGACAAACCTTTTCAACCATAATGCCTCTTTAATTGCCTCAGTGAGAGCAATATATTCAGATTCAGTTGTAGACAAAGCTACAACAGGTTGCAATCTTGCTTTCCAACTTACAAGATTCCCCAAGAACATGAAAGCATACCCAGTAATGGATCTCCCTCGATCTAAGTCTTTAGCATAGTCTGAATCTACATAGCCAATCACACTATGCTTAGTGATCTCATTCAGACCATACACTAGACCATAGTCTCTTGTACCATTAAGGTATCTTAAAATCCATTTAACAGCATCCCAATGCTTCTTACCCGGATGAGATAGATACCTAGACACCACACTTACACCATATCCAATATCCGGCCTGCTACATATCATATGATACATAAGACTGCCTACTACATTAGCATAAGGAACTCTAGTCATGTAATCAATTTCTTCATCTGTACATGGACTGTCAGCTCCTGATAAACAGAAATGTGATGCTAAAGGAGTACATACAGGCTTGCAACTGTCCATACCAAAGTTCTTTAACACCTTCAGCAAATAAGACTTCTGGGTAACTTTCAACTGTTTACAACTTCTATCCCTGGTAATCTCCATTCCAATGATCTTCCTTGCATCACCTAACTGCTTCATCTCAAATTCTCCCATCAATAGCACCTTAGTAGCCTCTATTTCACTTCTATCTCTGCTTGCCACTAACATATCATCCACATACAGCAACAGATAAACATACTGGTCTTTACCACAACTTCTAACATAGACACAACTGTCATATGCACTTCTTCTAAACCCATGAGTAGTAACAAAATCATCGAATCTTTTATACCACTGTCTTGGTGACTGTTTTAATCCATACAATGATTTTTTCAAGAGACACACCTTTTGTTCACACCCTTCTACTTCAAAACCTTTAGGTTGACTCATATAGATCTTTTCATCCAAATACCCATGTAGAAATGCAGTTTTAACATCCAATTGTTCCAATTCCAAGTCCTCACTTGCAACTAAAGACAACAGCACTCTTATGGATGAGTGCTTAACAACAGGAGAGAAAATCTCATTGTAATCCACTCCTGCCTTTTGAGTAAAGCCCTTTGCCACTAGTCTGGCTTTGAATCTAGGTTTCTCATCAGGCCCAGCACCCTCCTTTAACTTGTACAGCCATTTGCATGAAACTAACTTCTGGCCAACTGGCTTATCAACTAGTTCCCAAGTTTCATTCTTGTAAAGAGAATTCATCTCATCTTTCATGGCTGCAATCCAACTATCTCTTTCATCAGAATTAATTGCCTCTTCATAGACAAGAGGTTCCAAAATGGAATCTGCCTCAGCTGCCATAAAAGCAACAGCTGAGATGTCTTCCCCTTCTCTATATCTCAGAGGAGGCACCACCTGCCTTCTAGGCCTGTTCTTAGCAAGACTGTACTGTGCATCCTTAGATGATACATCATCCCTACTCTTCTCATTTTCCTGCACTACCTGTGGGGTATCCTCCACCTCAATGTGAACTTCATCAGATCCAAGTCTAGGATTACTTCTAGGCTCAACAAGATCTTTGTATACCACCTCTTCATTGAAGGTTACATCTCTGCTTACTATGACTTTAGAATTCTCAATTCTCCACAGCCTATATCCTTTAACCCCCTCATTAAATCCAAGGAATACACACCTTTGAGCTCTAGGCTCTAGTTTTCCCTGATTTATATGAGCAAAGGCCAAAGAACCAAAAACTCTTAGGTTGTCATAGCTCAACCTTTCCCCTGACCAGACTTCCATTGGAGTTTTCTTGTTTAAGGCTGCACTAGGTGATCTATTGATCAAATAAGCAGCTGTAGCCACTGCTTCAGCCCAAAAAGACTTTGGCAGTCCAGCATAGGCCAGCATACACCTAACCTTGTCTAGAAGAGTTCTATTCATACGCTCTACCAATCCATTTTGCTGGGGTGTTCCCGGTACAGTTAGATGTCTAGCAATACCCCATTTCTTACAAAAGTCATTAAACTCCCCACTGCAGAACTCTAGACCATTATCAGTCCTTAGTTTCTTAACCTTCCTATCCATTTGATTTTCCACCAGCACCTTCCAATCCTTGAACTTATGAAATGCCTCATACTTTTTCTTCAATGGATATACCCACACCCTCCTTGACAAATCATCAATAATTGACAAGAAATAGTAGGCACCCCCTAAGGACATGGTCTTTGCAGGCCCCCACAAATCAGCATGAATGTAGTCCAAGATACCTTTAGTTCTGTGCTCACTTTTACTAAATTTAACTCTATGAGCTTTACCTAGTATACAGTGATCACAAAAACCAATATTACAATCTGTTAGACCTGGTATCACCCCTTGTTTGGACAACTCATTCAATCCCTGCTGACTAATGTGTCCTAACCGTTTGTGCCATAACATGGCAGTCTCATTAGCAGTAGATAATAAGGAAACTTCTCCTACCTTGACATCACCATCTAATATGTATATGTTGTTGTCCCTTCTGGTTCCAGAGAACAACACCAGTGACCCATTAATAACCTTTGCTTTACCATTCTTGAGAACTACTTGATACCCAGCCCTTTCAAAGGTACCCATAGATAACAAACTTCGTGTTAACTCTGGTACATACCTCACCTTTTGCAGCTTCATCTCAGTACCATTGTGCATACTGAACACAACAGTCCCCATTCCCATTACCTCACAAGTGCTACTATCACCTAGCTTGACTGAACCAAGGTTTTCCAACTTTAGATCAGTGAACACCTCCTTCAAATGAGTCATATGGAATGAGCACCCTGAATCCAATACCCAGTTGCCTTTCACTTTTGACCCAACAGCCATTAGAACATCTGCACTCTCATAACCATCTGAATTTTCTTCACCTTGAGTGTGGTTGTGAGAGCCTTTGGATCCGGAGTTATCTCTCCTTCCTTTCTTCCATTCTGGACAGTCCTTTTTCAAATGTTTCTCAGACTGACATACAAAGCATCTTCTTCTAAATCTTGATTTTTATCTGGAGTGGCTTCTTTGCTTCTGAGACTTTGACTCTCTATGATCTGGTCTACCACGTACTAATAGACCTTCTCCACCTTCTTCTTTGAAATCGGACCTCCTTTTCAGCTCTCTTGAATTCAAAGCGGCTAAAACTTCTTCCATCGATAATGACTCTCTACCATAAAGTAGAGTGTCCACAAAATGTTCATAGTGTGCTGGTAAAGAAGTTAGGAATATCACTGCTTGGTCTTCTTCATCAAGAGTCACTTCGATATTCTCTAAATCCAGAATAAGCTTATTGAATTCATCAGTGTGGTCTTCAATAGACTTACTCGGATTCATCTGAAACATGTATAGTCTCTTCTTCATGTACAGGCGATTTGCTAAACTCTTAGTCATGTACAATGACTCCAGTTTCACCCAAATCCCTGCGGCTGTGGTCTCTTTTGCAACTTCTCTCAAAACTCGATCACCTAGACTTAGAATGATCGCACTATGTGCTTTTACACCCATATCTTTCCACTTTTCATTGATCTCTGCTCGATCCTTCTCTGAGGCCCCTACCGGCACCTTCGCATCGCCGCCCGCCAAGGCTTCGGCCAGCCCTTGGTGAACCAACAGGGCTCTCATCTTCACTCTCCATAACCCGAAATCATTCTTGCCGTCGAATTTCTCTATCTCAAACTTGGTAGACACCATTGTCGTCACAAATCTTGCTACCAATCGACCAATTCTTCGAATTCGAGCCCTAACCAGGCTCTGATACCACTTGTTATCAAACAAACACCAAAGAATTGAAAGAACACTAAATCAACGAACGATTACTTTCGATTAACAGTGAAGAACTTTTATTATCAACGATTACAAAGTGGAACTATCTATGATGATAGCCCTAATGACTCACAAAGACAACTACTTATATGCCATTAACAGTTGTTAACAGAATTAACAACTTCAACTATTAAACCAGCACATACAACCTTTCACTATTCAACATAGGCACAAATAGTCCCTAAAGAAATAAAAGCATCTAAACTACATCTCAAAGTTGTAATTGACTTTAGTTGACTTCATAACCAACAGACGGGATATGGACAGCGTTCAACGCATCAACGAACCACTGTTTCTCCATCTTACTCTCACCGCCACCGTCGAAGGTCGACAGAGATAGAGGAAACATAAACAGCCTCAGCCTTATCGGCATCACGGAGCTAGGAATGGAAAATCCGATCATATTCCGTCATCATGTGCACCAAATCCTCTTCGTTTGTGACGGAGATCAAGGCATCTAGGCCTTCTCCGGGCAATTGATACTTGAAACAAACATGAGAGGAATCGAAGAGCGAAATGAGTTTGTGTGAGATGGAAGCGTACCTAATTAATATTCCGATCAACGGTGTGAGAATTTTGGTATCTCCGCCGATATAGGTGAGTTGATTATTCGTGGTAGAATCTTACATCCGTAGCTGCACATAAGCTTGACCTTGTAATTGTCAGGTTGGGAAGTTGCTCGTCGGTTATCAACCTCACGGGAGCGAGGAGTGGAGGCGTAGGAATCTTGATACATAGAATAGGAGTATTGTTCTCTCCATATCTCGTATGGTGTCGAAGGCCTCACGATGGTTATACAGAGAAATTAATGGAATTGGCAGCCATTGAAGGTGGGGAAGGATGGTCGAGGTTGATGGGTTTAACTTCAAGATGAAAGGTGTATGTTTATTTTCTTGCTACATAATTATAGCTGCCTTTGTGGAATAGACTTTTAAAACTTCAGGGACTAAATCTATAACTGTACCATATACTTGTGTCATTTTCCCATTTCTTTTGTAAAAATCCTCACCTGATTAAGCTCATCGCAACTCTTCTGTTCTATGTATATTTTTAAATCGTTAAATTATCAGTCTATTTATCCACGGTCAAATGTGTTGTAAAATAATAATAAAAGATACATCTCTACAATTAAATTTCTTTTCTAACAATTACTTATTTAAAATCTTAAATATGAACCTAAAGCTACGTTCCCAAGTAGGCATCACCAACATTGTAAGTGAAGATTCACAACACCTATGTAATACACCCTATATAATTGAGCATATCCGTTACGTAAAAATTGCATAATATTTCAAGACCAAATGTTGCCACTCTGCCAATTATTGTTATCAATTGGTTCCGGAATACTTTCAACAACTACACATGAGTTAGAAGAAAATTTATTCGCACGCCTTCTATTATTTCCGCGAGATGACATTTTATTTATCTCGTTTCAAACTGATTCGTCAAAACAACTAACATATTTCATTTATATATCATTGAATATAGAATTTTATATAAAATCAAATAATTGATACATGTTTTTTGAGAAATAATACGTCGCATCAAATATTTATAAAAAGAGTAAATTACACTTTCATCCTTTAGATTTGTTGTAAATTTCAAATATCGTCCTTAAACTAAGTAAATTATGGTAAACATCCTTTATGTTTTAAAAAGTTTACACGTTTCATCCTATCCTCTAACGGGTGTTAAATTTGACCATTAACTCAGGTCACGTGCCTTGCACATGAGAGTAGTTTGATCTTTTTACCCTTAATAATAAAAAACAGAATATTAAAACCCACCCCCACACCTCTCTCTCTCTCTCTCTCTCTACCCCTTCTCTCTCACTATTTCTCTCTCTGTCTTCACACCTGCCCACCGCTACCACCTGCCTACCTCCACCGCCACGACCCGCCCACCATGTCCACATCATCATCATCATTATCGATCACAAAAAGAAAACCCTAGAACACTACCACCGCTTCGCCGTCCGGAACACACCACCACTTCATCGCCTCCTCCGTCGTCGCCTTCTCTGCCGTCGCCTCCAACATTGTCGCCTCCTCCGTCGTCGCCTCCGGTGCTCGTGCTTTCATCCCTATATTGACTTCAATCGGATGTTGATGCTCATGATGAACACACAAACCTAGGGCATCAAACCCCTCCGAATAGTACGGGCACATTATTTCCAAATCCAATTCTTCTCCCTCCTCTTGACAGTCATAGTTATAATCTTTTGATAATGGCATCTTACACATCAAATTTGATCTTCAGAATCAACACCAATTGCACATAGATCGATTCACAGAAATACATTATAACTCTCTAATTCATCTACAATATCATATATACATAGAACAGAAAGTGAGAAAACAACAATTTCTTATAGATCTCCAACTCATCTTCGACATACAGTTCCGCCATAGATGACCTCTCGAGATACCTCAAAACCCTAATTTTCTTCAAAATTCGATCAAAACTCACTTATCAAACCATTAACAGATCTCAAAACAAACACCTTCGGCGTCAATCATACTTATCATTCCAACACACAAGCATCGTCACGCATCGCCGGAGTATATAGAACCTCGTCTTCTGTGTGAAGATAGATAGAGAAACAGAGAGAGAGAGAGAGAGAGAGAGAGGTAAAGAGAGAGAGAGAGAGAGGTGTGGGGGGGGTAGGGTGAGGTGGGTTTTTATATTAAGGGTAAAAAGACCAAACTACCTCATGTGCAAGGCATGACCTGACTTAGCGATCAAATTTAACGCCCGTTAGAGGATAGGATGAAACGTGCAAACTTTTTAAAACATAAAGGATGTTTACTGTAATTTCCTCAGTTTAAGGACGATACTTGAAATTTACAACAAACTTAAAGGACAAAAATGTAATTTACTCTATAAAAATTAAAAAAAAACTGAAAATCGAGGAATAATTAATTTACATAATAATATATCTGAATACCTTTATGGGTCGTGAGACTGTTTACAAACTGTGAAAGAATATCTTCATGGGCCGTAAGGTTGTTCACGGGACACGTTCACGAGCCATTATTATGCTAACGGTCGTTTGTAGCAGAATCTGCATAACAACTAACAAGGTGATCCGATATCTGGCTCTCAAATTAATCATTACATATGATCTAATTAAAAAAAGCTACAGCATATACTCTATATTTTAAAATACTAGACACCGAAGTTTAGTTTATATAGATGTGTACTATAGTGATGTGTCTTTTTTGGAGATAAATGACACAGTTATGTATTTGATTTCTTTTTCTTCCTCATATTATCTTACATATTATTAATAAATACTTTGTAGAAATTAAGATATCAAACACTCGAACAAACCGCCTAAAAGCTTATGAGATCCTCCTCGCCGGAGTAGTTTTGGTCAGAATCATCAACTCTATTCCCCAAACTACACTTGTAATCTAGACTTGTATTGTAGCCTATTTAGATTTTACATAAGTGACAATACGTTTTAATATTTCTCCTTTTTAACAATGGTTGATTTGATGATTATTTAAATCTAAGCACTTAGCTAGAAACGTGTTTGCGATTTAACAAACCGAGTTTTATGTTTACCAAAATCCAGATTAAATATATATTCTCAAGTGTAACTTATGATTATAGAACGCTAAATAATTTCATCAGTGCTAGAAGTAACAAGAACGGAACAAGTGAACAACAACATTTATTTAAAACAGAAAGATGACTAGCAAGATACTAGCCAACAAACTGCAGTAGAGGTTTTGCAACCACTCGATCTATCCAACTAAAATTACATTTCCCATTCCTACTATAATACCAACGATAAGAAAATGGAGAACCTCATAAAAAGAAACCCTTTTGCATGCATGTTAAGATTGTCTAAAAAAATCACACATTCCTTAGGTTCCAAATGGCCCGCCAAGTCGCAAAAAAGCACTGCACTCACCAACGCATTCTTACCCATTGACAACCATACGCCATCAAGCTAGCCACTCCATAAGCATGACTTGACCATGAACGAAGATAATATGACCTCCAACCACAACCCAACCGAGCTCTAAAGAGATGATAGGCTCCTTGTCGATCATAGGGAAAACAAAACACTTGAAATCAAGATTGACACGAGTAGGTAATCTATCCAAAGCACTTCCAAGCACAAATATTAACTAACTTTCCTACCAATGTGTTTGAACCACTTCGTAGCTTGTAGCCATCGGCAACGGATCAGTCATAAATCACGTTAATTCTTCTTTTTTTAAGTAAAAAGTTAAATTTAAATCTCTCTATTAAAACTGACACATAGGCTAAACAAAAAGAAAAAAAACTAATATATAATTATAATATCTGGTGGCAATCACTGACGCTAAATGGCGATTGCAACTTTATTATCATGGAACTTTACGATGAAGAGTCGGCGGTAGCCCGTTGTTGTTACGAGTTAGATATTTGTATGAAGTTGAGGGGTAAAAGTGTAATTGTAGTAATATGAAAGGGGGTGAATTGTAATTGTACTCTAACTACCGAATTAGTTAGTTAGTTAGTGCACCTATTAATACCGTTAATAATGAATAACAACCATCAGTTAGTGAGTCCATTCTTCTTCTGTAAACTTCTCTTAACATTGGTATCAGAGCTTTGCCTTCCTCGGCGGCTCTATTACCATCACCACCTTACCACCATAGGCGTTGGAGACCGTAGCGGCGAAGATGACAAAGAATCAATCTCAGGTGGAGGTTGATAAGGCAACGAAAACTCAATCTTAGGCAGAGATTGAAAGGGCGATCAAGGATCATGCAACAACACTTCTACGATTGGATGCATTTGCAGAGAAAACAGAGCAATCATTCACCGATATTAGAGCGATTTTGGAGAAACTCACTTGTAATTCGAGCACTTGTAATGGTGAACAACACAATTCTACTGGAGTTCTTCCAGACAGCAACACTAATTCACGAAGTGAACCGTTGTTTCGTATCGGTAAGATAGATTTTCCCAAATTTGATGGTTCGAAAGTAGATGATTGGATTTACAAATGCGAGCATTTCTTCCCGGTGGACGATACACCAAGAATTTCAAAGTAAGGTACGCGGTCATTCATCTTGAAGGAAAGGCAGTAAAGTGGCATCAAAATTTTATGAAATCAAGGGTGGATCGATACAAGATTTGTCTTGGAAAGAGTACTCTCAAGCAATTAAAGCACGATTTTCTACAACCTTGTTTGAAGATGCCATCGGAGCATGAACCTCTTTGTGTCAAACTTAATCCTTGGAAAAATATTGTCAATTGTTTGATGCGCTGCTGCTCAAGGTCAACATCTTGGAAGAGTATGCTATTAGTATACTCTTGAAAGGCCTTAAACCAGAGATTGCAGGACCAATTAAGATGTTTCAACCGACAACTCTCAAAAGTGCATTCTATTTGGCGAAGATTCAAGATGCATCCAATGCAAAGTTGGGAATTTCTTCTTCATATTCAGTTTATAACAATAGGTATACTCCTTCCAAGAGCACTACTACTGGTGTTAAACCACCGGTCAATGTGTCTCATTTGCCACTATTACCCAGTCCTTCCCCTAATAAAAACTTAATAATACTAAGAGACTCACTAGTAAAGAAATAGAGGCTAAAAGAGCAAAAGGGAATGTATATGGTGTAGTGATAAATTTACACCAGGACATAAGTGTAGGAACAAACAACTTTTTGTGTTGCAAGTGGAGGATTCTGAGGATGATGATGTGACCACTCTTAATTCCATGGGTTTTCTTGAAACCATTCCTTTCGAACCTACTCTTGAAGGGGATAAGGCATGATCCTTAGATTTTAATTCATTCATTAACCGGTGTTCCATCATACTCAACTATGAGAATGATTGGAACTATTGGTACTCGACAACTGCACATCTTAATTGATTCAGGTTCCACTCATAATTTCATTGATGAGAAATTGGCCACTAACTCAATTGTCACTTTAAGGAAATTGATTGCATGAAAGTGACAGTGGCCAATGGGAATCTATTGAAGTATGCCAAGGTTTGCTTAAATTTCCAATGGGCAATGCAAAGTCTTTGGTTTAAGACTGATGTATTGGTTATTCCATTGGATAATTATGACATGGTGCTAGGAGTACAGTGGTTATTAACCTTGAATGATATTGTATGGAACTTTAAAAACCTCACTATGATGTTTAAGGTCGGAGAAATCATTCATGAATTGAAAGGATATGATAGCAACTCAGTTTCTCTTTGTTCTGTTGAGAAACTGAATGAGTATTTGCATAAAGATGGTTCTTTAGTGCAAGCTCAATTACTTAGTTTGCAAGCCACATCCCAGGAGGTGGAACAATTCCAATATTTAGCCAAGGTTTTGAGTACCCACCAGAGTGAGGCTATTGACGAATTGTTACAAGAATTTGAGGATGTTTTTCAAACCCTAAAAGAGCTACCCCCAAGTCATGAATGTGACCATAAGATATAATTACACAAAGAATATCTGATCATTAATCAAAGACCTTACAGATATCATGGGGTACAGAAGGATATTATTGAACGTTCAGTGCAGGAACTATTAGATATAGGAGTCATCCGCGGCAGCACCAGTCCGTTTGCTTCTCCTATAGTTTCAGTTAAAAAAAGATGGGAGTTGGAGGCTATGCATTGATTACAGATGGTTAAATGCAACCACGATCAAGAATAGGTTCCCTATTCCCTTGGTGGAGGAACTGTTCGATGAGCTCCATGGAGCAGCCATTTTCTCTAAACTGGATTTACGATGGGGTTACCATCAGGTCAGGATGCATGAAGCTGATTTTCAGAAGACAGCTTTCCAAACTCATCAAGGCTTATATGAGTTCTTGGTGATGCCCTTCGGCCTTACTAATGCTCCTGCAACCTTCCAGTCTTTAATGAATCAAACTTTTAAACACCTTCTTAGGAAGTGTGTTCTAGTGTTTTTTGATGACATCTTAGTATATAGTCCATCTTTGTAGCAACATGTGGTCCACCTTCGTGAAGTTTTCTCTCTTCTTCGCAAGCACAAACTTTATGCCAAGCAATCAAAGTGTAGCTTTGGTGGTTCTTTAATTGAGTATTTGGGGCACTTGATTTCAAAGGAAGGTGTTGCTACAGATCCACAGAAGATAGCAGCCATCCAAAACTGGCCCCAACCAACTTCAGTAAAGTAATTAAGGGGATTCTTAGGCCTTACAGGCTATCATAGATGTTTCATCCAATCTTTTGGTATGATTGCTAAACTATTAATGGATCTTCTCAAAAAAGATGCCTTCCAATGGGGATTAGAGGCTTCCTTTGCTTTTGATCAACTTAAACAAGCCTTATCTTCTCCTCCCGTATTAGCCCTTCCTAATTTCAACCTACCATTCTTTCTTGAAACTGATACATTAGGTTTGGGCATTAGTGTTGTATAGATGCAAACCTCACATCCTATTGCCTTTATTAGCAAACCATTATCCCCTAAACAACAATCTTTATCGGTATATGAGAGAGAATTGTTAGCCATCATCTTTGCTGTCCAACATTGAAACACTACTGATCCAATGGTCACTTTATTATCCTCACTAATCAAAGGAGTCTTAATATCTTTTGGATCAAAAGGTGAATACTCCTCTCCATACATGTTTGGCTCTTAAAATTGATGGGCTTTGACTTTGAAATAGTCTACAAGCAAGGGAAGGATAATATAGCTGTTGATGCTTTATCTCGAATTTATGGGCCAGCACTTTTACCCATTACCCTTTCCACTTTCGATCACACCCTTTTACAATTATTTAAAGCAACCTGGTACTCTGACATTCTCCTCTAACAACTTTTGTCTCGTTTAACATCAGGGGAATCTATACCCAATTACCATTAGGATGGTAATCTTCTAACCAAAAAAACAAGCTAGTAGTGGGTCATGATGCTATACTTCGCCTTGACATCAATAAACTTTGCCATGATTCACCGTCTTCTGGTCATTCAGGGATACATATCACATTACAACGGTTAAAGCAATTAATCTGTTGAAAGGGGGTTACAAAACAAGTGCGACATTATACAAGGCAATGAGCAGTTTGTCAACGATCCAAGGGTGAAAGTGGCTTCTCTTGGGCTCTTACAGCCATTACCCACTCCCCATTTTATCTTCTCTGACATTTCTATGGATTTTATTGGTGGCTTACCACGGTCACAAGGGCACGATACTATGTTTTTCGTTGTTGATCGCTTAAGCAAATTTGCTTATTTTATGCCATTGGCTCATCCTTACTCTGCAGCTGTTGTAGCAAAAGTATTTTTTGATAATGTTTTGAAGATGCATGGTTGACCTGATACTATTGTATCAGATCATGATCTGATTTTTCTAAGTAACTTTTGGAAAGAATTCACTTGTTTACATGATGTGGAATTGACTTTTTCCACTGCTTACCACTCACAAACAGATGGGCAAACGGAGGTAGTCAACCGGTGTCTAGAATCCTATCTTTGTTGCATGGTTATGGGCAAACCTAAAGAGTGGTGTAAATGGTTGACTTTAGCTCAATGGTGGTACAACACAAGTCATCACTCTGCCATCGGCTTGAGTCCTTTCCAGGCTGTTTTTGGGTTCCCACCTCCAATCTTCATTCCTTACATTCCACACGACTCGCGTGTAGCTTCGGTTGACAACCAGTGTATGGATCGCGAGCAAATGATCCGTGTCTTGAAGCAATCGTTGGATAGTGCTAAAAATAGGATGAAACAACAAGCTGACACTCATCGTTCTAAAAGATCCTTTGAGGTCAGAACATGGGTCTTTGTTAAAATCCATCCTTAATGTCAAGCTATCCTTTGATATACAAATCATTCCAGTTATCCCCCAAGTATTATGGGCCCTTTTGATTGTTAATAAGGTGGGTCTATTTGCTTATAAGCTTGACCTTCCAAATGATGTTCAAACTCATCATACTTTTCATGTGTCTCTGTTGAAGCGTGCTCATGGTCCTCCTCTACAAATAATTCCTCTTTCGAGCCAACCCCATTCCATGCTACCCCAGCTGCTATTTTGATCAATGTTATGTTCGTAAAGGGAATCAAGGAGTGATGCAATTGTTAGTCCATTGGCAGGAGTCTTCTCCTGCGGATGCTACTTGGGAAGATGCTAAGGAATTCAAGCTACGATTTCCTACTTTTCAGTCTTGAGGTCAAGACTTCTATAAGGGAAATGTATTGTTACGAGTTAGATATTTGTATGAAGTTGAGGGCTAAAAGTGTAATTGTAGTAATATGAAAGGGGGTGAATTGTAATTGTACTCTAACTACCGGATTAGTTAGTTAGTTAGTGTACCTATTAATACCGTTAATAATGAATAACAAGCATCGGTTAGTCAGTCCATTCTTCTTTTGTAAACTTCTCTTAACAGTTGGCAATTGTGAAGATAAGATACCATATAACAACTATGATTCCTAAAAGGTTGGCGATGTATTTGTCATGGTCAAAACTTTTGAATTATGATTTTCTGCAAATTGATTATTGATTTCGATATATATATATATATATATATATATATATATATATATATATATATATATTGCAATACAGATAGGTCTTTCGATAGAATTACAACGTCTATTAGAGGTATAAAGGGATCTTCCGGCAGTAATACACTTCTGATCGGCTAGACTCTTGTATTTTTAATGCGATTTGTAATTTAGAGGTGCACAAACTAGTTAGGGTTAGGAACTGGCAGTTTGTATATGGGTTTGTAACTCGGCACCAAAAACCGGTTTGCAATCTGGTTTCAATTTAAAAAGTCGGTATAAAAACCGGTTTTTGCTTAAAAAACCGTTTTACATACCGGTCCAAACCGATTTGAACGGTTTGAAGATTTTTGATGAAAAACCGGTTTGAAACCGAGCCGGTTTATGTTAAAACGGTTTACAGGTTTGTACATATTCAAAAGAAACCGGTCACAAAAAACCGGTTTGTACACCTCTACTTGCGGATGCTCGATCCCTCGTATTTGGAGTAGAGGTGCACAAACCGTTTTTTTTTTAACCCGGTTCGGGTTCGGTCAACGAATTCGAGCCCGGTTTTTGACCAAGAACCGGTTCGGGTCGGAACCGGTTTTCAAGCCCGGCAAACCCAACCTGGTTGGAACCGGTTCGGGTTGGAACCGAACCGGGTCGGGTCTATGAACCGGTTTGGAAAACCCGGTTTTTTTTTCTTTTTTTTTCCTACTATTTAAATTATATACAAATTAATTACAAATTTTGATTAATTAAAAAATATTAGAGTAGATTAATTATTTTTAAGATTTCCATTAATACGATTGTACGCGTTTTTATTTTCATTTTAATAAGTAAACAATTAATACGAATAGAAATCATAAGCGAGTTTTTCTAAAGAAAACAATAAAATTACATTAATTCATAAAAGTGAACAATTAATTCATTACGAAAAATAAACAATAAAATTACATTAAAATTAAACCAAAGAAAACAAAATATCCATATTACGAATACAAGTTTTTCTAATTTAATCGTCTTCGTCGGTTTGTGTGCCAATGCGTTGAGACAAATCATAAGCGAGTTCTTCGTCGGATAGCGGTGAGGATCGTCCGGTTTGTACCTCGTATTCGTGTATTTCTTCTTCAATCGGTGTTTCTTCTTCAAGGTTAGATATGTGTTGTCTTCGTTCGGCCGCATCTAAGTGGTCTTTTAAACAAATACACATCTCTAGCGATGTTGGAGTTAGCCTTGTTCTTCTAATCGATAAAACCCTGCCACTAACAGAAAATGCAGACTCCGAAGCTACCGTGGAAGCTTGGACGGTTAGTAAATCACGTGCCATGACGGCTAGGACCGGAAATTGTGATTCCTTTCCTTTCCACCATGTCAGAATATCAATTTTCAAGAATTCATCGGGAGACATAGTGGCTAAAAAATCGGTTCCCATATACCTCCCGAGTTCGCTACTTGGGGTGTTACCCCTCTGACGTTTACTGTTTTCATTTCTCAAAGTATTATATAAACTAATCATCGGGTCTTTACTTGAGCTCGACGAACTCGATTCCATGTTCGATGGTCGGTGGATGTTTGATGTTGCACCATATTTTTCAACATAAACATTAAACAATTTTTTAAAAATTTCATTAAATGTTTGTTTTGTATTAACATTAAAAAATGGATCTAAATCATGTAAATCTAAATCATAAGTTATCTCATCTATTAAAGTTTCTACCCCCGAAACATTTAAACACGGGTCTAGTGCGGCGGAACACGTAAAAACCGGGGGTAATTCAATGAAATTTTTTAAAATTTTTCTTTCATCGGCGTAACCATTGCTGAAAACATTTCGCTTCTTTCTTCATATTCACTTAATTTATGGGTCATTAAATAAATTTGATGAAGTGTTAGACAACTTGTCGGATAATAAACCCCCGACAATTTTGTAGTTGCATTTTTAAAAAGCTCTAAAAATTGAGTTATTTCTTGAATATATTCCCAACCCTCTAACGAAAACGGAACAACCCGACCCCGCATCGCAAGACTATCGTGAAAAACATGAAGCGTTTCTTTTTGTCGCAAAGCACTATTAAACATTTTCCAAGTAGAATTACATCTAGTCGGGACATCCCAATTTGGTCCTAAACAAATGGAATTCGTATCATGACACATTTTTCTATAATTAACATACATTTTTCTACTAGTTTTAAAAACGTCACATAACATGTTTTTGAAAGACGTTTTAAAATCTTCAACTTCAGGAACGCCAAGACCATCTTGCACAACTAAATTAATAATATGTGCAACACATCTTGAATGAAAAAGTACGCCGTCACAAACCGGTTTATATTTTATTTTTAATTTTTCAACGGCGGATGAGTTGTTCAAGGCGTTATCAAATGACATTGAAAAAATTTTGTTTTCTAATTTATACGTTTTGATTACATAGTCTAAAATTTGAAAAAGATCGCAATCGTACGTTTAATCATTTGCCACGAACTTGGATCTATCCAATGGGCGGTGACGCAAAGGTACGATTCCGGTAAACCGTGTGGGGCGGACCAAACGTCGGTAGTTAAGTTCACACCGGTTTGTAAATTTTCAAATAAAACCTTTAAATCATTTTTTGCTTGTTTCCAAAGATTTAAACAATCACGTCTAAGAGTGGTGCGACTTACGTGAGTGTAGCGTGGTTGAAGAGTTTCTTGAATCAATTTTGTTAACCGAGGGTTGTCGAAGTGATCGAACGGTAATCCTTCTTGAATTACAAACTTTGCAATTCTATCTCGAACCATATCGACGTTGAAGTTCCATAAACCACCATCGTTTCCGATTGATGTTTGCCCTTGACTCGGTGTACTTTTCAAAGACTTGCACCATTTGGTCATATGATTTCTCAAAGTCGAGTTAGAATCCGACTTGAAAAACGAACCACAAGCCTTGCATCGAGCTTTATGTTGACCATTCGACATTTTGCATAAGTCGAAATTACACCAAATCTCTTGGTTTCGCGTTGTTGAAAGAATTCGAACAACGGTAGCGGCACTTGAGGATCCACCGGTTGGAACGGAAGATTCAGAAGCCATAATTCAAGAGATTGAGAGAATAGAAAGTTGAGAATGAGGAGCGTTTTTGCGTTTTTAAGCACGTTTTTGAGCGTTTTTGAAGTTTTGAGTGTTGTGACTAAACCATTACACCCATTACCTATTTATACTATCATATAAGGGCAAAATGGTCCAAAAAAGTGGAAAAAACGGTCAAAAACTAGCCCCCAATGGCCATATAGCCGTTTTCTAACGTTCAAAAAAAAAAGGGTCAAAAACCGGTTCCAAACCGGTTTTTTGGACCGGTTTCGAAACCGGGTCGAGTAAAAAACCGGGTCCAAACCAGTTTGGGCTAGAAAATTCAAAACCGGTCCCGAACCGGTGGGTTTTTTCGGGTTGGAACTGGGTTGGGGGTATACCGGGTCCGAACCGGTTCGGTTCCGGGTCGGGTCGTCGGGTCGGGTCGGGGAACCGGGTTTGGTGTGCACCTCTAATTTGGAGTTCTAAATTATTGACCTCTGATTCGTCTGTGCCTTTTCGTGGCCCATTAAAAAAATAACCCAAACCAAAGTGTCCTTCAGATCCCAACAAACAAAAGGCCTGCTGGTTAATGGCCCAATCAATATGTGGCTAGAAGGTAATTGACATTTGACAGGACCAGGCCTGAATACACCGACTAAAACGTAACGATCAAATAAACTGATAGATCTAAGGCTCGTTTCGGATACAGATTTACCATTGAACCAAACGATAGGGCTGCGATATCAACCGAAGATACAGATACACCACTCCGGTTAAGCAATCGTGTCTAAGAACACCTCCCAACTTGCCAATGTTGAACTAGCATAAACAAATATCAATATAACTCTCACACAAAAGATAAATCATACAAAAATAATCAGAAACTCACCACCCCCGTGATACAAAAACTGACCGTACATAAAGAAGTTTACCACTAACCTAGGACCTATAATCTAGGGACATTAAAAACTGTTGTACAACTTACTAAACATAAGGAACAACGAACAAAAGCATGACTAAACAAAAATAGTTACAATGAAAACAAAAGAATAAAAATATAATAAATATTAATAGTGGTCGAGAACGTGGTTTGGAGCTCCAATTTGAAACATTTACCAACCGATAGCTATCAGTAATCATATATTAACCGTCTAACATTGTATTTAGATTTACTCAATAAAATTGTATAAAGACAAAACGTTTACAAAACATGTAATTTTTTATTTCTCAAGTATTGATTATCAAACGTTAACGTTCACACTTGTAATCAAAGAATAACAGACAATAAAGTGATAAAAGAAAATGTTACGACAATGATCTAGAGGGCTGTCTTGGTGAAAGGTAGATGTTTCTTGACTTGTTCGACTTCAATCAAGATGTGAAGATAGGAATAGCGGTGTGGCATTGGAGCCCCACTTTAGAAGTTAAACTTTCACAAATTTATTTCCTTAAAGGTGTACGTCTCTTAGTTCAGAAAACAAAACTAATGATTCTTATGTCAAGGCTAAATTTATTCGAGTTAGCTTTCAAACGCCAGTGACTGTGTTTGATCAGGTGCATTGTGATATTTTAGGGTGATTATATGTGCTTTTTTTTGTGTCGAGTTCATTATTTTTTGACTATAGTAGGTGTGATTAGGTATAACTACTTAAACTACTGAACATAAGCATACGGAACATACAAGAAGGAGAAAGAGAACTTTTCTGTTATTGATCAAGAGAATTTCAAAGAGATTAAATACAGATTACTTCCCAATAGTTTCACTAAACATGGGGAGGTGGTTTCACTAAAACATGGAGAGTAAAACGTGGAGAGCTAGTTCAATAAAGACAAACAATAAAACAAAAAGTATCCTATATTCCCCCTCAAGATGAAGCATGTAAATTTGCAATGCTAATCTTGCTAAGAAGGAATTGAAGTTGTTGCGCAGTAAGTCCTTTGGTTAGTAAATCTGCAACCTGCATCTTGCTACTAATGTTCATGGGAATTATCTCCTGGGATTCAACCCGCTCTCGGACAAAATAACAGTCCATCTCGACATGTTTGGTTCTTTCATGGAAGACGGGGTTATTTGCTATGTGACGTGCTGCTTGATTGTCACAGAACAAAGGTGTAGGTAACGCAATATGCACTCGGAGTTCGCTGAGAAGCCAACGAACCCAGATGACTTCACTAACTGTGGAGGCCATGGCCCTGTATTCGGCTTCGGCTGAAGAACGTGAGACCACCGACTGCTTTTTGGTCTTCCAAGAGATAGGACTTCCACCTAAGAGGAGGAAGTAGCCAGTGCGTGATCGCCTCGTGTATGGACACCCTAACCAGTCAGAATCACAATAAGCTGTTAAGATTGGATCCCCTTTTCGATAGAGTAGGATACCTTGGCCCGGTGTGGCCTTCAAGTACCTAAGAACGCGATTTGCAGCCTCCAAATGATTGTTTCGTGGGTCGGCCACGAACTGGCTCAAGACATTGACGGAATAAGTAATGTCCGGTCTTGTGGCTTGAAGATACAAAAGTCGCCCAACCAAGCGGCGATATTGATTTGCATCCACCTTTGGCTCGTCTTCTCCTTTATCCATTTTTAAACCTTGTTCAATAGGAAATGAACTTGGTTTACAACCCAATTTCCCGCTATCCTTTAAAATGTCCAAGGTGTATTTCCGTTGACTTAGAACAAGACCCTCCTTTGTTTTAGCCACTTCTATGCCAAGAAAGTATTTTAATGAACCAAGGTCTTTGACACTGAATTCATTGTCAAGTTGTGTTTTAATATCTTGAATTGTGTTAAGGCAATCTCCAGTGATGATGACATCATCCACGTAAATGAGAACCATTACGGTGATCCCATTGGCCTCATAAATAAATAGAGAATGGTCAGCCTTAGATTGTCTGAAACTTAAGGCCAAGAGGAAGGTAGTGAACTTGTGATACCAGTTGCGAGAAGCTTGTTTTAATCCGTATAAGGACTTTCTCAAGCGACAAACTCGAGTCTCCTTTTCATTAGAGAAGCCTTGAGGGATCTTCATGTAGACTTCCTCATCTAAGTCCCCGTGTAAAAAAGCATTGTTCACATCAAGTTGATGAATGATCCAATCCCTTTTTACGGCCACTGCTAGTAGGGTGCGAACTGTAACGAGCTTGGCCACCGGGGCAAACGTATCATGATAATCGACTCCTTCCATTTGAGTGAATCCCTTTGCAACCAGACGGGCCTTATATCTTTCTACTTCACCATTGGGTTTGTATTTGATCTTATAAACCCATTTTGAGTCTATAGCTCTTTTTCCTTGAGGTAAGTCTTCCAAGGTCCAAGTTCCGTTTGTTTCTAAAGCCTTAATTTCCCGTTGCATAGCTTCACACCAACGAATATCCTGTGAAGCTTGCTTGAAAGATTTTGGCTCATCATTGTTAGTGATGGCCGCTAGAAAGGCTTTGTGTTTAGCGGAAAATTTATCGTAAGAAACGAAATTAGAGATAGGGTGACATACCGTGGAGGCAACTTGATCGGATGTTGATGTTGGGTGTTTGACCGAAGGGGGAACTTGCACGACAAAGTCCTTGAACTTAGACGGTTGAGTCCTCGTTCGAGTAGGTCTGGCCGTGGTTTGTGGTTCGGTGTCCTCGTTTGCATCGGGCTGTTCCTCATCATCGGTTTGGCCAACTTCAACATCTTCATGTGGGCTGCCAAGGTCATTGTTCGGTTCACCATTATTGGGCTCGGCATAATCTGTTTGCGGTTCCGGTGTAATTGGGTTTGGTTCATCGTTTGAATTTAAAATTAGCTCATCATGACAATGACAATCATGGTAAATGGTTGGCTCTTCTATTCCATTGTCATCATCCTTTTGAACATGCTTAAAAGGGAAGTTTCCCTCATGAAAATTAACATCTCTACTAATGACTATTTTCTTAGTTTTGAGATTAAGAATTTTGTACCCCTTTGTTCCAAGGGATAACCGAGAAAGACCCCTGGTTTCCCCCTTTCTTCGAACTTATCTCCCTTTGTGTCAGTGTTTCTAAAGTAGACTAGACACCCAAAGACCCTGAGACAATCATAATCGGGTTTTTCGTTCCAAATCAATTCAAAAGGAGTTTTATTGTTGATCACCTTTGATGGAAGTCGATTGATCAAATAGGCTGCGGTTAAAACACACTCGCCCCAAAATCGTTTTGGAAGATTTGAACCAAATCTTAAGGCACGAGCCGTTTCAAGTAGGTGTCTATGCTTTCTTTCAACAACGCCGTTTTGTTGAGGGGTGTGAGGACATGTGGTCTCTATCAAAATCCCTTTTTTATTGTAAAATTCGAGCATGTTGTTTGATGTAAATTCTCCACCATTATCACACCTAATCCTTTTAATTTGTTTCTCAAATTGTACTTCAACCATTTTGTGAAAATTCTTAAGGCATTGACTGGCCTCACTTTTATGTTTGAGAAGGAACGTCCATACCGCTCTACTAAAATCATCAACTATTGTAAGGAAATATTTAGCCTTCGTGTATGATGGCACCCGATACCCACCCCAAATATCACAATGAATTAAATCAAAAGTACTACTAGTTTTGATGAAACTAGAAGGAAAAGATAACCGAGTATGTTTTGCTCGAGCGCAAGAATCACAAAAATTACTCAATCCAATAATGCTAGTTTTAAGAAAATCCATCTTGGCTAGTTTTCCCTTTGAAGCGTGTCCAAGTCTTCTGTGCCATGTTTCAATTGTAGCAGCCATAGCCTTTCGTTCTTGAATCATCTTCATCCGGTACAGTCCCCCTTGGCATTTACCCACACCAATCAAGTTCCTCCTCTGTAGCCCCTGCATAATGCAAAAATCAGGAAAAAATGATATGGAACATTGAAGGTCACGACAAAGACGACTAACTGAAAGAAGATTGCATTTAAAATCTGGAACATAAAGAACTTCGTTCACTTGTGCTCCTCCTGGAAGAACATAGTCCCCTTTTCCTTTAACCGGAATAGAGTCTCCATTGGGAATAATAACAGGAGCTTCGAATGGGGTATTCCTTTTGTTCACAAGAATGTTTGATAAGTGAGTGATGTATTCAGTGCAACCCGAATCAAGGATCCACTCACCTTGTTCATCTCCCTTATGAGCCATGTTTGCTACAGATTTAGTACCTTCGTCCTTGCCTGTTCCAGAGAATTGCTTCAAGAATAACTGATAATCTTCGTTCGTCAAACCTGGAATTGGACTTGATTCTGACTCGACACATGCTGCCTTTACTTTCGCCTTTTCTCCCCTTTTTCCAGGCCACCATTCTGGATACCCGACTAACTTGAAACAGCCTTCACGTTTGTGACCATCTTTGTCACAAAAGGTGCAGTGTTCATTGCCATCCTTTGCAGCCTTCGAGCCTCCCTTCTCTTTGTTGCGGGCGAAGAATTCTCGTTTCTGTCCAGCCTTGAACGCGGCGTGTTCCGGTTGCGTCCTGCCATCATTCGATATGTTCCTTTGTCTCTCGTCCTCCGCCACCAGATGGTACGCCGCACCGAGTGATGGAACCGGTTTGGTGGCCAGAATTTGGGTCCTAATAACCGTAAACTCTGTATCCAGGCCCATCAAGAATTCATAAAGACGTTCCTTTTCTTGATGTTCATTGATCTTCTTGCCAATATTGCACTCGCACTTGCTACAAGAGCACACAGGGAATGGACTTATAGATTGGCCCTCATCCCATATGGACCGTAGCTGAGTGAAATATGTTGACACGGAGGCTCCGTTTTGTCGAGTAGAAGCAATCTTTTGTTTCAGCTCATATGCCCTGGGCGCACTTTCCTTTCCAAAGCGTTCATTCAGGTCTGCCCAAATCTCCGCTGCTGTTCCGGCATACTTAACGCTATTGCGTATGCTTTTCTCCATGGCTGTTGTTAACCAGCCTTTTAGCATGGCATCAACGCGCATCCATGGCATGTAGTCTCTGGAAGCTTTCTCCGGTTTCTTGATCGTCCCATCGACAAACTCTATTTTGTTTTTTGCAAATAGAAAGTTTGTCATCTCCTGAACCCAATCAGGAAAGTTATTGTCGGTAAGAACTTCATTGACGTGTAGTTGTTTGGGGTAGTCGGATGGATGAAGGTAATAGGGTGAGTCGTATGTTATCCCACCGCTAGATCCTTCTCCATCCTTGGTTTTGTTTTGGTTGTCGTCTCCTGCCATCCTTCTTGAATGAGATCGGCTAGAGCTAGGTTTGCGAAACCCGCTCTGATACCATACTGAACATAAGCATACGGAACATACAAGAAGGAGAAAGAGAACTTTTCTGTTATTGATCAAGAGAATTTCAAAGAGATTAAATACAGATTACTTCCCAATAGTTTCACTAAAACATGGGGAGGTGGTTTCACTAAAACATGGAGAGTAAAACGTGGAGAGCTAGTTCAATAAAGACAAACAATAAAACAAAAGTATCCTATATAAACACAAACATGAAGCGAATGTTTGTTTGATACATTTTGTAAATGGCCGAGACACAATTTGAAAATTTGATAAAACATGTTAGAAACGACAACGGAAGAGAATCTACATGAAATCACATGCAACACTATTACAACAAAAATGGAATTGTTTTAGAAACAACGTGCCCACATTCCTCGTAACAAAATGGGACAGTGGAGCGAAAAATAGACTTTTTTGAAACCGTTCAAACTTTACGGTTTGAAGCTAAGTTACCCATGTGGTTTGGGGGGAATGCATTATCACAGCCACTAACATTATTAACTGCTTTCTTTACAAAACAATATAATAGCCGATAAAACACTCTTTGAAATGTTTTTGAAAGACTAAATGACTCTGACCAGATGAGGATTTTTAGTTGTTGGCTTAATACCAATTGACTATGACCAAATGAGAATTTCTAGTTGTTGGCTTAATACCAAAGAGGCAAATTTGAACCAAGAAGGAAGCCGTGGAAATTTTTAGGTTACCCACATGGAACAAACTAAAATGGTACACAAATATATAGATGATCTTGAAATAAGGAAGGTGGTTGTTTCTAGAAACGTGAATTAATTCATGGAAGACGTCGTTCCTTTTTTCTTAAAATGTGAAACAAAACCAAAATAGTGAAGAAGATGAGTGTTTTTGCGATCCGTGTGACCATGATGAGATCAAAAATGTGAACTTGCAAATAAAGAGATCTGAGGAGACGATGTAGAAAGAGACATGGGAAGAGAATGCAAGGTAATATCAAATTAGTAACCAAAAATATTAAACATGAACTTCCAATTAAAAAATTAAAATGCCACTGTTGAGAATATGCATGAGATAAATATAATTATGCAAGAAGGTGGAAAAATTTTGGATGGAAACGATACAAATTCACAAAACATTGAAGCCTGTACCATCGAAAATCAAGAACCTAAACATATTGAAGAAGTTAGACAACCAAGAATGAAATCAAATTAAGGCCATCATATCCTAACGAGTATCACGCATAACTCTCCCCCTCAATCGACCATATACATACGACTTCCACTCAAGGCTCCTATAAGGTACACCCTCTACCACATTACATTTCATATAAAATTTTTCTAACACTCCTAAAGCCTTTTGATGGCCGTCAATTCACAATTCACATCATGAGCCATAGAATTTTTATGAACCGGCCTGCACGTGATTAGAACTAGAGAGAAGCAAAGAAGAAAAGGATAAGTGCTCTTGAACATAATGGAACTTAATTGGACTTTAGAAAGTCTACCAAGTGGCCAAAAGGTGATAGACTCAAAATGGCTCTACAAAGTTAAATACAAGTCAAATGAGAGGTGACAGATAGAAAGCTAAGTTTGTGGTCAACTAATTCCTCAACTTGTAGGAGTGATTTATCATGACACTTTCACTATCATTGCAAAACTAGTAACCGTAAGAACTCTACTTGCTATTGTCATCAAGCGAAAATTGAATTGTACATCAACTTGATGTGAATAATACCTTCTTACATGGTGATCTAGAAAAAAAAATGTACATGAAAATTCCTTAAGAGTTTGCTACTAAAGAGAAGACGAGGCTTCGCAGATTCAAAAGATATAAGGCTTAATTAAAACAAGCCTCTCGTAATTGGCACCAAAAGATCACCGTGGCCTTTTGACAACTCGAATATTATAGACAGTCGAAAGTAGACCATTTGTTCTTCATATTCAAGACCGAGTGTAGTAATTGTGTTTATTAAAATTTTTTTTTTTTGACAATGTCATTATTGTTGGATATAATACGAACAAGATGCAACACTCGAAGACACAACTGGACGAAACTTAAGCAAAAAAGACCCTAGCATACTTCTTTGGGATTGATGCTGCTCACTCATTAGAGGGCCTAGCCCTTAGTCAAAGCAAGCACATTTTGGATCTTCTTGAAGATAGTGGTCTTCAAGGTTGCCAACCGACTTCATTCCACGTGGAACAAAACTTGAAGCTTGACATAGGTGATGAGGAAGATAATGTTGATGCTAATCAATACAAAAGAATTATATGAAGGCTTTTTTACCTAAAAGCTATAAGACCGAAAATAGCTTACTTGGTGAAAATTTTGAGTTAGTTTGTGGCTGAACCACTAGAGGAGCTACTAAAGCTCTTAGATATCACAAGACTACACCGGTTCAAGGAATTCTTTTACTGAAGGAAGGAGGCCTCAATCTTATGACTTATTGTGACTCGGGTTGGCTTGGTTGCCCTTTCACTCGACGATGCGCGCAGATTGTGTTACCTACTCCTGTTATTAGCAGGTGCACCAATCTCTTGAAAGTCAAACAATTAATTTGCCTGTGTCCCGTTCTTCAGCAGAGGCAGATACCACGCAATAGCTACAACAGTAAGTGTTGGCTTTATGGAATCGATGGTTACATCAGAAGTTAGAGGCACCATGTGATGCGGCAATGGGTATTTAGCCAAGCAGCTAGGTACATATAGCCAATGACCAAGTGTTTCACGAAAGAATAAAACATGTTGAATAAATTGCCATTTCATTCGTGACATATAGTTTACTCTCTAAGAATATACGACCAATGTATGTTTACACCAATTTACAAATAACCAATCTGTTTACTAGACCACTTGTAGCAAAACGATTGCGGTCTCTACTTGACAAGTTGGGCGTTTCGAAATGTTCACAGTCCAACTTGAGGAAGAGCTAGTATAGTAGGTTACGTGATTAGGGACTAATTTCCACCAGTGGTATTCTCTTTACATAACAGCAACGTTCTTTAACACTAAATGATTTTTTAAATAATAAAGCTAATTTTATAAAACTTTTTAAATAAAGATTTTTCAGAAATATAAAAAATGATTTTATAATAAACAAATGCTTATCGAAAAAAAATCATCTTAAAGAAACGCTTTTTTTTATTAAACAAGACCTTTTTATCTTTTTTTATATATATTTGAAAAGTTGAATTATTACAACTTATTTGTTTTTCAAGTATTTTAAAAAATAAATAAAATAATATAAAGTATATGGTTGTTTGTATAATTTGTTGTTTGAAAACCCATAGCCTATTTGGGCGATATTCCTTGGGTGATGTATGGTTGGTTCGGCGGTACAATGCCAAATTTTAAAACATAAGATCAATGATTAAGATGGTAAGTTTATTTGATGAAAATGTTATTTAAGTAATTTTCTCATCTCTATATGGACTATTGCCTCGTGTACGACTCAATACCATCCGTTAGATCTGAACCAAGATCAACGGTTAGATCTAACGTTGGAAATGTGAAACGGATAGGTAACCAATAGCAGTGACATGTCGCCGCTAATGACACCGTCGCTATTGGTGTCGCCGCTAATGCTCCGAGTCGCCGCTATTGGTGTCGCCGCTATTGGCGATAATTCTTGTAGTGATATATGGAGTGTATAAAAATTTCTAGAAGGATTAAAAAATTTGTATAAACAACCTTGTCTATTTACATGGATTAATTATAAGAGAGCAGATAATTTGGAACGTTCTTTGAACTTTTTTCAAAACAAAATTTATATTTTCAAATAACTTTTTTAGATCACAAAAACTAGAGATATTCTAAATCCATATATATATATATATATATATATATATATATATATATATATAGATATAGATATATATATATATATATATATATATATATATATATATATATATATAGATATATATATATTATATATATATATATATATATATATATATATATATATATAGATAGATATAGATATAGATATAGATATAGATATAGATATAGATATAGATATAGATATAGATAGATAGATAGATACATAGATAGATAGATGGATATATAGATATGCGTTATTGATTTCCAAAAAAAAATATTTTTGTTGAATATAAAACATTACTTCAAACTAGTTTATTATTTTACTTTTTGTATTTTTGAATCTTTATGGCCATGTAATGGATTGATATTTATTAAACTAATTTCTTAGTTTTGATTTAATATAGTTGGGTATGAAACGAATTAATTATTTATATTAAATTATGGGTGAAAACAAAAGATACAAACGTTAAAAAAATAAAAATTTTAAAAGTAAAAGTGAAATAAAGAAAAAGATGAAGTGGGTGCAGTAAAACAAAGAATGAAACTACAAACCAACCTATATATCGCTAGGTGGTGATATCGTATTTCTTTTATTTTTAAAATTTTTAATTCTAGTGATACAAACGTAGATGTTGTAATAATTTGGTAAACTTTATTTTTAAAGGTTAAAATTGTAAATATGCTTGATCAAGTGTAGGTTGTAGCGTTGTTCGGTAATCTTGCGTGCATAGATTCAGCCAAATTAACGTACCGATTTGATTTACGATTACATAGGTTGTATTTACAGCACATGAAGGAAAAAAGAGAAGGGCAAAAAAGTAACATATCTTTATTGTAGACGACAAAAATCAATCACAAGATATATAATTCTCTCAGCTCACTTTAAAAAATTAGACTTGTATCCGTCAATCATTATTACCACTTAATAACAATTTTAAAGTTATTATTAATCTTTCGATTTTATATATATATATATATATAACATAAAGTGTTGAAGAAGAAGGGGGCTGCAAGCAAAGCATGAATTTAGAGACACTTTCCGCCGTATCCTGCGTTCCTATGTAACGCTTGTTTTATATCATCCGACGTTAGAATCACTCTTTGCTCCACATCCTGTACGTATGTATATGTATATAATTGATCCATTAAATCACCAGCATATACATATGCATATGTATGTTCAATAAATTACTAAATAAAAAGAAGAAGGTTAATTAATTAATACGTACATATGTACATATATCTAATAAATTTACCTCTGAACAGGAAGCATGCATGGTGAAATCATTGAAGCAACTGATAACACATTGGTGGATTTGGAGGCCCAGTGCTTCCAGCGTCGAAACTGTGGATATCAACAACTCCGGTTTACCACCACAGCATACTGAAACACGTGTATCTGCATCTCTCCTCTCCACCTCAAACTAATTCAAATTCAAATACACATATAATTCACAAATTCTATTTTCGTTCTTAATTTAAATTTAAATGTAGGCGTATGTATATACATACATACATACATACATACATACCTTTGGTGAATTCCTGATAAATATCTCTTTAGGTTTTGCAGTCATTAAACTGATATGATTGGCTGAAATATCCATTTCCGTTTGCATATGTTTGATTTTCTGAATCAGCTCCTTCATGTAGTCTATTGTGTCCGCAAGTATGGATGTTCTATCCATCTTCACATACATATATATATATATATTACAAAAGTAATTTAAATCAACATTAGCTAGATTCATGATTCTTGTACTATAGATTACATATAAAGTATCCTACACTGTTTATTTTATTCTCAAACTCCACGTATATATTATAAGTTGTTTTTGGTGACTACACTTCTTTTCTTTTTAACAACAATTTAATCTACTTCTAATTCTATACTATTCTTCATCAAGAACTTTAAAGCTTAATTAGGTGTCGTTTGATGAACTCTTAATAATTCCATCAAAAGCCTATTTTTGAATCGGTTAGAGGTAGAATAAATGTGTTTGGTTCACATAAAATATATAGACATCTTAATGACTCATGAAACCTCTTAATTAATGAGTAAGTACCCTTTAAAAAATGCTAACTGAATTAAAGACTACCTTTTATTTCATCAGGCCTATTAATAATTCAACACCAAATTTATCAAGCTATCATATTAACCGTTAGATGAGGGACAGCAAAGAAAGACGACTTCTAATAATGAGGGGAAACATAAAGTCTTCACTTATACCGAATGTAAATATTAGAGACCAACTCACATTTTACTAAAAGTTCTGTTTATACAAACAACTTTATTTTTAAATGTAGATAAATACTTTTCACTGCTTTGCCTTAAATTAAAATTGTTTATTTATATTTATCTGCTTGTTTTACGCCTAGTTGATAAATTGCTTTCGATTTTTTTTATAATCTGATTGCTTTCTGCATATTCAATATTGAGTTTAGAGTGAAATAAGTTATACTCCATAGATTGATTATATGTTAAACTCTTAAAACAAGCAATCTCAAGCACCAATTAATGTTTGTATTAAATAAGTACAAAAGAAACTATTTATAGTATGTTTGTGTTTCTATCTTATCATTTATATGCATCAATACTTAAAAGGATAGCATCTGTGAAGATTGGAAGGTTGATGCGGGGCCAAGTGTTGAAAAGCGGACGTTACTCTTTTTGGAGGCCCAAGACCGCGCTTCACGAAAATGGGCCTGACCCGGGCTGTGAGTCTCCGTTTCTGACGTGCTACCAGTCAAAACGACCGCAGAAACGAAGGACACGTTATGGTAACTAGCCGTAGGCGGGTTATCCCGTTAATTTTCTGAAATAAGGCCTCTAATGGGCTTTTGGGCCACTTTTATGTTTTTTCTAGTTTTCGAGTTTGTTTTGGGCTTTTGTTTGGGCCTAGGGTTGCTTGTTTTAGGCTCATCCCGCATGTTTGATTTCTTATTTAAGTTCAGTTTCTGTAATGTAGAAGGACATCTGATTTTATTGAGTATTAAGAACTTTGTCTTTTCAAATTCGTGACTCTTTGGTCGAATTTGGGGGTTTGGGTGAAGAACTTCACGGGTATTCGCAGAATCAACGTGATAGTACTTCGGTTCGTTCCGTGCGCTACATCAAAGGTCAACACAAACTCGAAAATAATTTCACATATGAACCCGAATATGGCATGAATATTTATTGTCAGGCACAGACGCTACCTATTTAACCTCTACTTTGCAGATTAATAGTCCAAATTTATAGTTTCACAGAAATAAAAATGAACATGTATATAACAAACTGTGATTCCCATATTTGCTTTTTGGCTTTTATATATTCGCATAAAAACGCAAACGGTTTAACCAATATAAGCCACGTTTTATGAAAAGTTTATAAAACTGAAAAGGTTAAATGAACCTATGAACCTATTAGCTAGCTAGGTCCACACTAATTCATTTGTTTTTAGGTTTTATATTTTTGCATAAGCGATCCAGTCTATTAAGGTATAATACGAGAGAAATTTTTTCTTAATAAAAAGAAAAAGGCTAAACAAATCAACCCATAAGCTAAGCCTGCCAAGTCGTCCAAACTGTACATGTTCAGCTAAACAAGCTCAACCAAAAACTAACCAAAAAACTTAAACCTATAGATTTCTCAAAAGCTTGACATTCTTAATTATTCTGTATTTTGAAGGTGAATGTATCGACATTTTTTTATAAATTGATTAATTACGGGGATTTATTCTTTAATGTAATTAAAGTGGTAAAAATATTAGTACATAAGGATTATTCAAGTGTTGTACCTTGCTGATCTTTGGTACAACCGAACGAAGCATGGATAGTCTATCGTTCAACCTCTTCCTCCTCCTTCTCTCAGCCAATAGATTTTTTGAAGGTTGTTGCCCCTCAACTTTACTGTTTTTACCATTTTTCCCCATGTTAAAACCTGTGGGTATCAGATCACCTGCTGGCGGGTTGGGCATTTCCATGTTGACCCCATTACTCACATCACACACAAAGTGACAGTTTTGCACATCATCCAACACTGACAACATAGAGTAATAATCTTGATCATACAACGGTGGAGATTCAAGCTTGATGTTAGGATTAATGTAGTGGTGATCAAGATCATGGTCAACGAAAGGATTAATGATATGTTGACCAAATGGAGAGCAATTTAGGGTTTGTGGGTCAAAGGTAAGTGGTAAGCAGGAAAAGTCTTCAAAAGAAGAAGATGTTTGGGAGGTGATGGAAAGAGGTGAGCTTTCAAGAACAGTATTGGTAGGGGTAGCAAGGAGGGCATTTTGGTCAAATTGATGATCAATATCACTGATCCCAAAAGCAATGTTTGAATCTAACATTTCTTCAAAGAATCCATGGGCATGGGCATGGTGGTGAAACTCCATCACTCAACCTAGCTAACTTGTCACTCTAGAGCTCAACCTTCAATTCGATCTCTCGATCTACGATATGATATATATATATCAATGCATATAGATGATCAACATGAAACTTGCACCACTGGAGGATGATGAATATATATTTATAGGGGAAAATAAGAGAAGCTAGGTGGCTCTCCACTCTTAGATTGCTATTATAAATCTTAAAATATTCATATTCATCTGAAATATATATATATATATATATATATATATATATATATATATATATATATATATATATATATATATATATATATATATATATAGAGGGAGGTTCCCCTAAAAAATAATGTTTGCCTAAGTATGCTAAGAAGTAATCTTAGCCTTCTAATTATCTAATTAAGGGCTAAGATCAAAGTGTAGAAAAAATAAGTAATCAAGGGTAATTTGGGTATTTTATTACATTACCCACAATTGTTGACTTTTTAAAATTTCTCCCCTATTTTTTTAAATGCTAATAACTTTTTCATACGACATTATTTTTTTAAATAAATTACACCATAAAATCAAGCATTTTTTTCTCTTTAATTTGAGTATAGTATTACTATAGTTTTTTTTTAAAAAAAATCAAATTATGTGACGTTGTGCTACATTTTTAACGTTTTTGTGCTGCATTTCATAAAACAGCACAAGGCTGTGCTGTATTTCATAAAACAGCAAAAGGCTGTGCTGCATTTCATAAAACAGCACAAGCCTGTGCTGCATTTCATAAAACAGCAAAAGGCTGTGCTGCATTTCATAAAACAGCACAAGGCTGTGCTGCATTTCATAAAACAGCACAAGGCTGTGCTGCATTTTATAAAACAGCACAAGGCTGTGCTGTATTGCATAAAACAGCACAAGGCTGTGCTGTATTGCATAAAACAGCACAAGGCTGTGCTGTATTTCATAAAACAGCACAAGGCTGTGCTGTATTTCATAAAAAAGCACAAGGCTGTGCTGTATTTCATAAAACAGCACAAGGCTGTGCTGTATTTCATAAAACAGCACAAGGCTGTGCTGTATTTTATAAAACAGCACAAGTCTGTGCTGTATTTTATAAAACAGCACAAGATCTTCCAGAAACTCCTGAGATTTACCTAATGTACCAACGAAAGCACACTTATAAAATCTAACTTAATTTAGCGTATTTTAAATAAGCAAAATACCAAATCCAGCACAATCAAATGAAAAAGAAAAGAAACATCCAACATGAGTAAAAAAGAATAAAGAAAAATACAGCACAACCACTTGCATAAAACAAAAATTCAACATATTGTTGTGTTGTATTAAAATTCAGTATATTACAGTTCAAGGAAAATACTATAATGCAACACATAATATACTTTTCTTCTTTTTAAAATAGGTATAGTATTGCAATTATAAAAAAATAACATTATAAAAAATATACAAAAATCATGTTGTATTTTGTGCTGTATTAAAATCCAACATATAGTTATGTTGTATGTTTTTGTTGTTAAATTACATTGCTGCGCATCATTGTAATGTATATTTTGTGTTGAATTACAATCCAACACCTCATTGTGATGTATGTTTTGTGCTGAATTTCAATGCAGCACATCATTGTGCCTATATTATAACCCAACACATCAATGCAGCACATCATTTTTGTGCAGCACATCATTGTGCCTATATAGGCAATCATTGTGCCTATATTATAACGTTACCAGAGTCATTGTAATGTATATTTTGTGCTGTGCTGTATTACAAGAATATATATATATATATATATATATATATAATTCTTATAGATTCTCAGTTTTCTTTTCTAGTAGTGATGGATAGATATGAGCTGAGTTTGCATACGTACGTACCTGGGTGGTGGCGATTTGAGTGCTTTCAACGGTGACGTTCCACTTACCTTGCGGTGGAAACGGTTCCCCGGTGCCGTTCCACAGCGACCACGTCTCCGACCATGGTCCGTCGTAGCTGATTCCCTTGACTCTGGAATGAAAGCGGATGTGAGGAATGAGTTCAAAGTGAGTAGGATCTGTTGATGGTTCGGGAAAACATCGGTGACCGAGGTCGGCCACGGGAAGTCTGAAAACTGATACAGAGGTTTAGGTGACTGAAGCGAGGTGGTTTTGATGGTTTTAGCCCATACGCCACCACTGTCGGGTTCGGTGTCGAAGACGATGGGGTCAAAACCTTTGGAAAGACAGTATTTGCAGGCGAGGAGACCGCTGACTCCGGCTCCGACGATGGCCACTTGTTTCTTATCCATTATCTCCGGCAACGAAGAACAAAAGCTTCAGGTGAAAGAGATGGAGAAGTTTGTGGATGATAATCATCCGGGACATTGTTGAATGGGGTTGGGAGGTTGAAAGGATTTGTAATGGATTTGTGCTATATTCTCTATTAAATCCTTCTTAACCTAATATTTGTAATGGACAAAAGTGCCCTTAATCACATTTTTAAGTAGTGCCACATGTCAATCAAATATTCCTTCTTAGCATACTTAGGCAAAAATCATTTCTTATTAGAACCTCTACCTATATATATATATAGGGTTAGGATTATTACAGAACCATATTTTATTTTCAGAACCAAAGAACCATTGATTTACATAAATGTAACTTAAGTCTAATGATACTTGAGCTGTTTTACATATGTGTATATCATACATATATGTAAAACAATTAAAAATCACCAACCTTAACCTACATATATGTAACTCAATGGTTCGTCATTTACATTTATGTAAATCAATGGTTCTTTTGGTTCTGAAAATAAAAATTGGTTCTGTAATGATCCTGATCCTATATATATATATATATATGTTACCATAAAATACAAATTAACGAGTAGGGGGCCTCTTCGGAAACGGTCTCTCTATCTTTCAAGATAAAGGAAAGACTTGTCACCATCTACCTCTTCCAGACCCTGCACTTCAACAGGATACACTAGATATGGTTGTTTGTTTGTTTGTTTATTACCATAAAATACAAAACCACCACTAAGAATAATTTAGTGATAAATATGTATGGAACAAGTGTTACGTGCTATTATCACTTGAGGCGTGTAGTAATTTAAACTAAGTAGTTTATGATTAGATTAGTAATATTTAAGATATATATAGTTATTTGAAAGTGATAATTTTATAAAATAGTAATTAAATTTTAGGACTGTAATAAATAGGTCACGCATATTTTTTTTATCAATTTTATAACTCATAAATTTTTTTATTTCAATTAAATCATAAAAGTTTTAGGATTGTTCTAATTTGATCATCTATAAATAATAAATATTTTTAAAAGATTAAAATATTTAAAAGTTAACAATATTTATAAAAACTAAATCATTTAAACTATTACGAATTGTTTAAAAAAATTGACGAATTATTTTAAAAAATTAAAAAAATTATGAGTAAACTAATTGAAACACTCACAAAACTTTGATAACTTGATTAGAATAAATAAAAATATAAGTGATCTAATTGTAATAGTCTTATTAATTTTCTACCATACTGTGAAGTTTTCCCATTTTAAAAAATGAATTCTCTATAATGTTTGTCACTGTTTGGAAACTTCAGTTTTGAAGTAAACTAGTGTTTTTTATCCGTGACGCGCGTGCGCGTCAAATAAACCGGATTTTTACTAAAAGTTGGCTCAGAACCGATAGCAGGTTACGGCTGCAAACTAAAAATAGCTGTCATGCCAGGACAACCGACTTCAATCTCGGTGTATCATCATAGTCACGAAACAACCAAAAATAATAGTCATGGAGGAATACATGACCTCGTCATCAACGTGTCTTCTAGCAGACACAAACCACCAAAATCAAACAATGGTCAAGTGAGCCTATGCTTAGCATCAAACAGAACCCAAGATGGATAATAACAATCAACAAAGAATAGTTAATGCAATAACAAACAAAGGCAGATCATAATCAACTGCTAAAAATAACAAATTTGGTTACTTGAGGCTGAGATCTCCTCTATGGCTGCAACATAGATTGCCACGCCAAATGGAGGAGCTACATAACAACCTAGTTTGTAGAGAAGCAACAATAATGCCGGAAAACCAAACCGGCCATAGCAAGTCTCAGGTGAGCAAAATCTACCATCATCGACCTTAAACGCAAAAACCCTTCAAATACATCGGCAAAAATCTGCAATTTCGGTAACACCAATGGCCGACGGCCACAAAGGGTGCAACCGGAAAACTCCAAAATATGTTGCCAAAAGTTGAGAATTCCAACCAAAGAAACTCCACACAGACCAACGACCGAATCGAGGGTATGAGCGGAGAAGCTTTCAGGAGATGCAGTGAGATATGGACAGCCACGCCTCAGTAACCGATAACACTCCGTTATCTCATCACAGCCCAGGAGTGTCCAAATAAAATACACATGATCGTAACCGAACAGTTTTAATAAAGATGCAAACATCTTCATTATCAACATCGTAAAGTTAAGGTTTAGACCAACCCCAACAAACAGAGGTACCAGTAAACCCACAAATCTCCGCATTCTAGTATGTCTTAGATGAGCATACGCTCAACATCATAGACCCGACAATAAGCATCAGGTGAACAACCGTTCAACATCATCGACCAGTTTCAAAGAACCACCGACAACAACAACAACATGGACTTGACGATAAGCCTCATGTGAATGGCCGTTAAACATCATCGACAAGTTACAAAGAATCACCGACAATAGCAAGATATTAATCGATGTCGTGTGGTCGGTTAAAAATATATATTAAAGAGTCCTTAATCACCCTTAATAGCAAAGGGTAAGCAGGGTGTCGAATCCACAGGGAATCACAGGAAAGTGCTAGTAACAATTAAACTAAAATAATTAAACATTGAAAAAGGAAATTGCTTGATTAATTGAATTGAGAAATAATTAATTTAACGAAATAAAGTTTAAGTTTTTAACAATCTTGAAGAAAAAGCAACCCACTTTAGGATCCAGGTTTGGCAAAGTTATAATTTTTCTTGAATGAAACCTAGTGAGAAGTCATTAATGGTGACTTACACATAATATGATTTAAGTGACAATTATGGATTAAAGTTTAAAGGACCTTATTCACACAATTACCAATTTGAATAATGAAACCCTAATTCTAATAATCAATCACGTAATGATCATAGACAACCAAAGTTAAAGAAGATCAAAATTAGGTTAACGTATAATCAAACCGTTTAACTAATCAAATCATAAATTAAATCCAACAAGAACTTAAAAGGTTCAAGATTTAATCTCAAATCTAGGTTACAAGATAAGAAAAATAAGAACTTGCACAAACCCTTCCCCCGAAGTGAATCACAATGGATTTAGCCTTGCATCATCATCGATTCTTCAACACGAGTGTATTTGATCATGTAATTCGGATGAAATTGATGTTTTTGATGTTGGAAGAGCTTGAGAATGATCCAAGATTGCCAATTTTCGTCCAAGATTGCTGTGTGAAAAGTTGTAATTCCAATTAGGGTTTTTCCCTTTTAAATCCGCACCCCGGCGTCGGTGGCGCCTCTGGGGGCGTCGGTGGCGCCGCCTTCCTGTGCAACCTTGATTTTCATGTGTAGTTTTTCGAGACCTTTCCGTTGATAGGTCATGGGCCCCGTAACTCCCTTCCTAGCTCAAGTTATGCTCGTTTTAAGATATCATTGCCGTACAACTTCGATTTATCATATCTTGACTTCTCGAGCTCCAATTATCGTCCCATTTCTTCCCATTTCTCCGTATTCTTCACGTTTAACCTACAAACACCAAATAATCCCAAAGTAACTCTATTTCTCATACATTTATACATAAAACCCGGAAATAAAGCCATTAAACGTTGAATTTTCACCACCCGATCAGATATTCAAATCACAACATCAATGACGTATTATTCTAGTGTATACGCACCATTGACAAACTAATCAGCAACCAGAAACATAATAGAGTCTAACTTCATCATAATCAGACAATAGAGCCAAAAAAAGGTCTTGGATGAACATGTTCTCATACTCATCGACCAACCGACTTAAAAAACCAACACAATCAAAGAAACCCTTGAATTTGAATGAAATCACAAAAAACATTTCATCAACAACTGCAAAAGACTAAGATTTCGGTTACGAAAACCCCAAAATTATAGACGAAATATGAATCAGAGAAACAAAGATAGAGATTCAAGGTTAGAAATCTCGGTTAGGGTTTTCCAAAGACGTCAAATGAAAGTCTCAGATGAAGTATATCCATCATCATCGACATGAAGCAACAAATTAGGGTTTTGAACCAGACGCATCAAAAAACATCAAATTTTCATCTCAGGTGAGTGTTTGCCTACCGTCATCGACCAATCGGAACCTCGTAAGGCCTCGGTAGGCCAGAAAAAGCCTCCTAGAGGCGGCACTCAACCTCTGGCCGGCTTACAGGTGGTCCCCGGAACCACCTGTCATGCATCGACACAAAGGAGGGCCACCTTCCATGAATGCTAGAGGCGGCTGCTGTGCAGCACACAGGCGGCACCCGCTTCTCAAAAAACCGATGCCGGTCATCGGCGGGAGGCACGCGATGATGATAGAAGAAACCGCCGGCGGCCAAAACGTGAACCAGAGGAGGTCAAAACGCAAACAACCGCCGTCGGTCATCATCTGGCCAGATACGCAACCGTCAACGCCCCCTCCGCCCAAGCCCACCATCGACGCCCATCTCTGTCTCTCTCTACCACCGAACAATCAAACCCCAAAAACAAAACATATGTTATAAAAGGTACCAAGGGGGTTAAAACGTAAATATCATAAACATGTGTGGCCAACATCAAAACAAAATAAGTTCCCTACTGATACTGTTCATTTCCAATCTTTATTAACATATATGTTAATAGTATTTCTCAAGGATCATTATATATAATAAATAAAGGATCATAATATATATATATATATATATATATATATTGTTTTACTCAATCATTTTATTATCAATAATATCTATTATAAGAGTTCTATATCATACTCTCAAAGCATATATCTTAGTATTTGATATATAAAAGGATGACTGAAAATGGGATTTAATTAAGTATTATATATGTAACAAGTACAAACTGCTTCAAATACAAAAAAAAAAAGTAAACTCAAATATATATTATGTCTAATATTGATTGTTGTGTTATGCATTGTGTTTTTTAAAATGATGATTTTCAAATAATACAATACTAAAAATGTATTTTTTTTATTATTTTAGTGCATTATGTAATCCTGATTAGGTCATTTTGTAAGCAGCACATTATGTTTATTGCTAATAATCGAGTCAAGTGTTGATTATTGTGTTACCTATTGTGTCTAGTGTTGATCATTGTGTTTTTTAAAATTATAATCTTTGAATAATACAATAATGAGAAATGTAAACTTTTTATGTTTCAAGTTTATTATGCATTGCTCATCAGATAATTGTAAAGTCCTCAGCAATTCAAAAGATTACACAATGACCTGATGCAATACACAATGAATTAAAAAACGTGAACAAAACTTAGATTTTATATATCAACACTACTAATTTTGTCTCTAACTTAATTTTAATCAAAAGAAAACGTGTTAACATCTTAATCATTCTTACACTTTTTTTATTTTAGAAGACTTTGTATTTGAACAATTCCCTAATAGTTAATGTGTTGTTGTATACCTTATCTGGTAGACATGTATGCTGGTGTGTGGTTAAGCTTGTTTTGAAAGGCTGGAATTGAAGTCATTTTATTTTCTTAGCCAGGATTGCTTGCCAAATTAAAATGGCATCTTTGAACAACTATAACTGAAGGGTTGACATCATAGATAGATATGAATACCAATGAATCTCAACCAGAATAGATTCTTAAATCTCACAAATGATGTTAAGATTTCTAAATATCATAAAGGTTCTGTTTGAGAATCAAGATTTTAGAACTGACTTTGAGAACAAAGATTCCCACAATATGCATGTTAGTTTTCGTTGTTGAGTGTATTGTGTTCGTGTGCAAGTAGTTGATAGCATTATCATGTTTACAGTATACACAGATTTTGGTTCCATGTTAGTTAGTGAGTTTAAAATGTTTGATACTAGCTTCACATAGATTAATATGAACCCACTCAAGTAGATACAAGAGGTTTTAAATGTATTTAGACCGACCTCCTAATTGTTATTGTGATTGTTTTAGTAGTATGCAAAGATCAGTGCAAGCAATCAGCTTTATATATAACTATAAAATATATGTATAAATCATATATAAATTACTTATATTTAATTACATATATAAATATAATTAAAATATAGTTAAATCCGGTCCATCCGGTCCATCCGGTCCGACCGGTCCGACCACCAAACCAGTAAGGCGTCCGGTTCGACGTCCGATCCGGTTCTGAAAACATTGTAAAAAAGTGAAAAATGAAGGTTAGGACATCGGAAATGATAAACTTGGATGTTTACGCTCGTGTTTGTATCGTCACAACTTGCACACCTTATAGATACATAAATAATGTTTTAAAAAGTTCATAACTTCTTTCATAAATAGAAGAGTAAAATATCATTTTCATTCATGACATTTTGATAAATTTATCATTTTAATCTAAAAACTTTTTTTATCATATCAGTCACTAAAGTTTATCAAATGTTGTCATTTTCATCCACTCCCCTAACTCCGTTAAGATCTCTGTTAAATATGAGGGTATCACTCTAATTATCCAACTAAACAAATTAATCAATTAATATTCAATTAAAACTAAAAGAAAAATACAAAATGACTATTGAGACCGGACGCTTCAATTTAAAAGCTTTGATTAATGCTAATTCATGTTGTTCGATTGAGGTCTACTATGGGATGTTAATTGATATTCACGTTTTGTTCGAACGTGTACCATTGTTCGATTGAGACATACTATTTACACATTTTGTTTCATTGAGGTCTGTTGTTGTAATGTTTGAACAAACGCGACAATAGTAGACTTTAATCAAACAAAGCGTGACAACATCAGACCTCAATCCTACAGCAAAACTCAATCGGATAAAAGTACACGTCAAAACAAAATGTGAAAGTTAATTGAAATCTCACAGCAAACCTCAATCGAACAACATGAGCTAGAGTTAATTGAAGATTTTAAATTAAAGTGTCCGGTATTACTAGTCGCTTCATATTTTTTTAGTTTTCATTGAATATTAATTGATTAATTTGTTTTAATTGGATAATTAGAGACTAAAATACCCTCATATTTAACGGAGTTAGTGGAGTAGATGAAATTGTCAACATTTGGTAAACTACAGTGATTAAAATAACAAAAAAAGTTTTTAGATTGAAATGATAAATTCACAAAAAATCAGGAACGAAAATGGTATTTTACACTAAATAGAAAGTAAAGACTAATCAGCTCTAAACAATATAACAAACTTTTATTTTATGAACCACAAGATATAGATTTAATATATACTTGACCAAAATTATGTATAAGATTATATGTTTGAATTTAAGATTAGTGTTATTAAATATAAAATAAAAATAAACCGTAACATAATTACAATAACTAAAGTTAACGTACGTAGCTGGTTTTTTTGTATGGAGATTTCTTGATAATTTTTAAAATCATGTAAATTATTTTTAAATTAAAGTTATTTCGATAGCACACCAAAATATTTAGGCAAAAGGTTTACAAAAACAAGTATGAAATTTTATAAGAAAATCATACTTGAATTTGTAGTCATTTGACAATTGAAAAATAACTTGATATCTTTTAATTTTTTTCAGAACGACTACTTATACACTCATATAATATATTTCTAAATCTACAATACTGTCATATGCAGAATTCGAACTCTTGACCTCAAGAGAGTTTCGCTAATTTAATTCCAAATGCCATTGCATTAGACTCTATCCCATAACCAAATGTCTTTAGATATGGGTCATCACATTGTAATGATTAGTCGAACCATTGCGTTGTTTCAAGCTAGTGGAGGTTAAACACTTATAAGTACCAAGTAATGACAGGTATTAGTAGAAATCATAAGTAGTATATAATCAATTGATACCAACCAATAGTTGATACTCATTATCAGATGATCGGTTGCTATAGACACCAAAATTGTTATTGATCTTCAGATTTGCAACCGAAGACCATTCTATTTTTATAGAACTTTAGTTACCATCGAAGATCATATTATGTAGTTTTAACAATTGTGATTCCGAAGCAATTTCAAATGTATGCAAACCCTTGCAATTTTGACCTTAACCATGTGCTTTACCCCTTAGACCTCACCAAGAGGGTGGTTCCCTCTTGAAACCCTCTTTTGGTTTAAAGGACGTAACCATCTAGAATCATTAGGTTTTTAAGTGCTTGAGTTTATATAGGGTTGTCATGGGCACACCGCGGATGTTTTTAGGAGCACCAGACCTAAGTGTCACGGTTAGGCTACACCATGAAGGTTTGTCCCCTAATTGTGACCGCTAGACCTTACCGTCACGTTTTCTGAGTCACATTCACTATCATCCCGATAACAAACAACAAAAGTACACTGGTAAAGAGGCACGGGTGTGAAAGTAACCGTCATGATTTGGCCTAACCGTGATCCTTAGGGTACGAGGTACATAGATGTTGACAAAAGTTTGACTTAAGGTTGGCGTCTATGTCTTTGAACCGTCATGGTTAGGCCAAACCGTGACGGTTTCTCATCCAGATTTTCAATATAAATAGATTTCATGATTTCATGCAACAACCATCACTTTATTTTCATCGTTCCAAAAACACATTAATTCAAAAACAATGTCGGGTTCGGGAGAATATTATTAAAAGCCGAAGCTTCCAGATATGAATGAGGAGCCACATATCAAAGATTTGAACCAGGTTAAAGTTGTATCTATTTTATTATAAATGGTTATTTGAAATATTTAACCATTACCATTTTTAGGAATATTACGTATACGGGAGTCACCCTTTGTGGGTGTGGAGAAAACCAACCCCTCGAACGCATTTGCTGAAGAGACGTACAACTCATTATTTGGACCGATGGGTTACGGTGAAGGGTATAGACATCCCCCTTACCATTCTTACGCACATGCCCTAAACACGTACCACTCACAAACAGAGCTGGATTACGGACATGCCCCGAACTGGTACCACTTACAAACAGAGCCGGATTACGTACATGCCTCATACTACTCACAAATAATGCCGGATCACGGACATTACAGACATCCCTCGTATCAGTCAGAACTAGAAGTTACACATGTGTCGGATACTTTTAATGGGAATGAGACGGATGAGAGTGACGGTTCGATTCACTTTAAAGAAAACCATGGGGACACCGCGGAGCATGATGGGGATGAGGATCGGATAAGAAAGACTACGGTTTCTTATAAAACCGACAAAGTATGGATAGTTTTCGTTCTTTTGTTTATATTATTTATTTATTTGTTTTATATATTGTTTTTTATGTCTGGCTTTATAACTTTTTCAGCATTTTGATTCTCGTGAGGACTTGAAAAAGTAGGCTAAAATAAGAGGACGCGAGCATGGGTGCGTCATTATGGTTGGTCTGTCATGAAAAAATGATGTGAAACTCTTATACAATCATAATAGTAAACCTAAATTCACTGGAACAAGCAGGCATACTAGGAGCATAAAGAAAGAATGCCCCTTAAAACTCATAGGAAAGTACGTGGGAAAGAGTGATAATTGGATGTTGGAGGTGAGAAACGAGAAGCACAACCACGATCATGTTGTGTACAAGGAGGGTCACACGCATCTTATGAAGATAACCGCCAAAGAAATTGATCTTGTCGAGAAGTTACACAGGCAGCACGTACGGCCACGACACATCCATTCAGCCATAAGGGAGCAGTTTCCCGACAGCGCCTATGTTGTTCAGGACCTATACAATCTGAAATCAAAGTTTAGGGCTGAGAGGAAAAAGGCATGACACCAATGCAGGAACTTCAAAACCTGCTAGAATCTAAAGAACTCGTGTATGAAACACGGAAGAATCCAGCAACTAAGGTCGTGGAAGATGTTTTCATTTGTCATCCTACCTCGTACAAAATGTGGCGTGCATTCCCGCACGTTATGTTGATAGACACGACGTACAAGACCAACATGTACAACATTCCGTTTGTTCAGGTTATTGGCGTTACGTCGATGTCGAAGTTGTTTTGTATTGTGCATGCATTTATATCGAGGGAACGACAGAACAACTTCACATGAGTCTTGGAGCGGATCTGAGATATGTTAGATGGGTGTGTGGAGCCCCATGTTATTGTCACAGACAGGGACCTGGCCCAGATGAGCGCATGTGACACAGTGTTCCCGAGTACTACTAAAAACCTATGCAGATGGCACTTTAGGGTGAACATCAAAAGAAAGTGGAACATCCTTTTCAAAGCCGACATGTTGAAGGATTTTCCATACTGGTGGAAGGTCCTGTGTTCGTCTCTCAAAGAGGCATTGCACAATTACAATTGCATGAAGATGGAAGAAACGTTAAATGAAGATGGTAAACATGGTAAGAATTTCAAAGTTAGTTTTATTCTAATAATCTATTTGTTCATTTTATAAAGTTTGTTATTTTTTCAGAGGTGTGGAAATATATTTGTAATAATTGGTTGGTGTCGTACAAAGAGAAATTTGTTACTTGTTGGATGTACGACCACCTTAACTTTAGTGAATATACAACTAATAGGGTTGAGGGGCAACAAGCCAACTTCAAGAGTTACCTCACAGGGACCAATAATACGTTGCACACACTTGTCGGATATGTTTGTGATCTCGTGTGTGGCCTGGAGATTGAAATTTGTATAACCTTCTACGTATCCCATGTGAAGATTAAAAAAGACCATCGACTGAAATTATTTTCAAAATTACATTATAAGGTATCTATTTTTTGCATTAGCCTTCTGGAATTGGAGTTGAAAAAAATGGAAATGATTTAGGAGTCAGGGGATTCATGTGGACACCAGTTGTCCACATCCATGGGTTTGCCATGTGCTTGTCGTTTGGAGGTATACTTCCGGGAAGGTAATAAATACTTGAGATACATATTTTACCATGGTCACATAATGCATATTTTTATCAATAATTTAAATCTAGGCATATGTATTCCACTCGATGCGGTAGATCCACACTGGAGGAAGCTTGATTTCGAGCCGGTGAACGTCGTGCCGCCTGAACCCGACTACGATAATAAATTTGATGACTTGAAACAAAATGTCATGTCGTCGCCTAATACTCAAGTAAAAAAAGTTTAAGAAATTGTTTGACTCTTTTCTTTCAAGCAAGTCAAAACTTAAAGAGTCTGAGGTGCGTCATGATGGACGTGGTCATCCAAATCATAAGGAGCAACAAAGAAGAGCGGACTACAATACATCACAGTATGAGGCTGCTAGACACAACTCTTATACTTCCTCATAACAAACTATGCCTGACCCGGCGAGGCATAGCTCCTATACCCCTCAGTTTAAGATGCCTGAGAACCGTCCTAATCGGGCAAAGACTGCTTCAAACCGGTTACGGGAGTTGACCTAGGGTTTTATTTAATCTTGAAACCAAAGGACGTGATGAAAGTTTTGAAGTTTAAGGATCAGCTGCCCCAATGGATTCATTAGTATGTTTCAAGTTTAAAAGATGTGCGGCCTGATGGTAACTGTGGTTTTCGGGCGATCGTGGTGGCTTTAGGGAAGGAGCAAAAAGAATGGGAGTGGCTTAGCCAACAAATGTTGTCGGAGATGGACAGAAACATGTGGTGTTGGCGAAGCAATTTGAACCGTGAGTTGCTTGGTTACTATGATACTGTTCGTAATAGCTTAGATTGGTTTGGCACGACTCAACCCGCACACGCTACCCATTAGCTGACTTTTTCGGGCCATGGACTCGTAATTACGGAAACATTCACTTTTGTTGTCCATCTTATTTCTTCATTTGGCAGCCACATATGGTTCCCGTCGAGAACAGGCACAAAACCATTGTTTACCTATCCAGTTGTAATAATTGCTCATATTAACGAATATCGCTTTATTTGCATACAATTGGAAGGGGATTACTCAATGCCCAATGTGGGCTATCATTGGTCAAGATTTGCATATAGATAAGCACTAGAATGGCACAATATTTACCAGGATCGTATAAACAATTACATCAGAGTGATGAATCGTCTAAGAGGCTACAACCCCAAACCACTCCCCACAGTTAATATGTCAGGATAGCGTATGTATTAATGTATCCTTTTGTATCAGTGTATTTATCGCGGTTTATCTATGTTTGTCATAGTAAATTAGTTCTAATTATTATTATTATTATTATTATTATTATTATTATTATTATTATTATTATTATATAAATAGTAATTATACAAATAATAGTAAACAAAAAAAATGTGAAGGTGAAACCAAACCGTAATTATAATAATGATAGAAATTTCATAATAAAAATTATTTTATATGACAATATGTAGAAATTTTTTTTTATTTATTATGAAAAATAATAATAAACCAAACAAAAAAAGGACAAACCTTAACGGTTTGGTCAAACCGTCATAGTTAGGGTTTCTGACAACTGGCTAATTATCACATTTAGGGTTTCTGACAAAAGCCTAAATGTGACAACCCTAAATCTCAGGTTAGGTAACTCGACGTTTAAGAATTATTACAAGTTAATATTATATATAATTATATATATATACATATATATATATATATTATATATATATATATATATATATATATAGGGAAGTGATCAAATGTTAACCTTTGTTTATTGCGATAACTCATTAACCCAACTAGTGGTTCACAGCAAGCCACGTCACCATTGTAACTTAAAGTTACAGTGGTAAAACTAATGGTCCAAAACGAACGTTAAAATTTTTAAAAAAAAATATAGCAAGACTATACTCAAATTAAAGATATTAAAATGATCTATTTAATGGTGTAATTTGTTTAAAAAAATAACGTCATACAAAAAAGTTAAAAACGTTATAAAAATGGTTGCGTTTTTTAAAAATGGAGGGAAAATGGTTGCATCAGTGGTGTAACGCGATGTAAATGTTAGTTACAGTGGTGTAAGTGTTCGTTACGTTAGGGTTAACGGGTTATCGCAATAATCAAGGGTTAACAAAAGGAACCTTACCCTAAATCTCAGGTTAGGTAACTCGACGTTTAAGAATTATTACAAGTTAATATTATATATAATTATATATATATATATATATATATATATATATATATATATATATTATTGTTAGGATTTACTAAGGTAACTTTATTTGAGTTTTATGTATATTCAAGCATGTATATATACATGTATATGTTACGTGAACATGCATGCATGCATGCATAAATGATTTCGTGTGCATGTAGGCAAACAATTGTGATATCTGTGAAATATTAAGAATCCTAAATATTAAGATTGTGTGATTGCATATTTGAATTACGTATCTCTTATTTAATATATAGTAAGTTAAGATTACAACTTAAACATTTAACCAAAACATCAACCTAAACTTGTAATCGGGTTGTTAAGACATGAACCAACATAAATTAATAATTTAAACACTACATTAACATTAATATAACAATTAAGAGTGTCATTAACCTCCTAGATTAATTCCTAGTTTAAGACTAACACTAATTCCTTTTCTTTACCCTTTGGCCGATTAATATCATTATCAACATCACACTAATCCTAATCAAATGCTTGACACTTAACACATCTAAACCTTGAACACCTAGCAATTCTACTTAACCAACTCATCAAGTTAATGATGAATTCTAGTCACCACAACCCTCATCCGAATTCCATGCAACATCATCACCTTAGACACTAAGCTTCCTTCTTAAATTGCCACATACACCACTTTATCCTAACACCTCGCCACCCTAGCCTTAGAGTTAATGATTGTAAACTCCACTACATAGAGCCTTCGGCAGATGAAGCCACCACCACAACCATCACCATCCGAGACCACCACCTCCCTAGGCGCTCTCTCTCTCTCTCTCTCTCTCTCTCTCTCTCTCTCTCTCTCTCTCTCGGTTTCATACCATCCCAAACCACACAACCATCACTCTATTCCTTTCACTCGGCCCTATACACCCACGACCATCACTATCCGAGACCACCACCACCACACAACACCACTCTCTCTTTCTCTCGGTTCTTATCACAACCATCATCACCTTCTTGTCTTTATCACTCAACCAACATCATCATTTTTGCTAGTCTAGGATCAAGTTTCAAGAACAAACACAACAGGATTGAATCATCAAAAACTCTTTTTCAATCCTTGAAATCCAAGAAGATAAAGACATCTCTAATCATCTTCAGCCTTTTTTCACCTAATAACAAGGTTTCAATCCTTCTAAACTATGTTAAACAAATCTTAAAAGGGTTACATATATGTGTTATGCATACATTTACAACTAACCTATTATATATGAACATCAAGACTTTTTGATAAACCTCTTGAACACTTGATTTTATCAAAAATCAGTAAGGAAAAGTTTGAAAACTGAAAATCTAAGAATTTTTATAAGAAACTAGTATTTAAAGTAATAAAATGATTATGAAATAAAGAAGTAAAATCAGTTAAGTATTTAAAACGACTGTGATTCTGGAAATAAAACCAGAAACATGTTTAGAAATATCAAAAATATTAATCTATGAATTTTGATGTAATAATGTTGAGTAAATTAATTTATATAATTAAATTAAGGAAAAGTAAGATAAATATTATATCAAATCTTCGAACCTGGTAAAATTTTAGAAAAATTATATAATGACCCTTTTATTTTATAGAAGTTTCAGAATAAATTTCGTGACTAAATTCCTTTATATGACTGAAATTTATATTTTTATACAATATATAATAGAAAAATTAAAAGAAATGGCCAAACAGTAAGTTAAATTACGAAAACTTACCATAAATTGTTATATTTATAATAGAACAGTGTATATGAAAGTCGTAGTTTTTAGAGAGATCTAACTATTTTTGCTGAATTTCGTGAAGTTAGGAAAAGTTATAGTAAAACTGCTCATCGTGAGTTAAAATCCAGGAATTGTATGGGACAATATAGAATTTAGGATAATCATTCTGGTAAATTTTAGAAATTTTCTAAAAATAGTAGCTATTTCTGCTATTTTATGTGAATTTTATACAAATTCTAAAAAATTATCTATAATTAATTATTAGTTTGAAATTTTATATGTTAATCTGCATTTTTGAATAAAACTGCTATTAAATTTTGGTGATATATGAGAAGCAGTAACCATTGTTTTTAGTATTTCTAATTGAAGTGCTGAAAATTTTAAAGAAATAACATATATTTCTAACATATATAATTATTTTAACGGGTTACGTTGGAATTGAGGTGAGATTCATAGCTTCGTTTTTATATTTATGAGTTTTGGGGGAAAAACATACTGTTTTATGATTGATGCTAATAAATAAGAATTTTTGAGATATACTGTCATTTTGCCATAAGTTACAACCATTAATTCAGATGAGCAACCGTCTGGTAATATTGGTACCGCTACTTAGAAAAATGTTTGCTGCATCAACAGGATGAGTGTTATGATGCTATATTATCTGATCTTGTATTGTGATAATTATAAATCACCTTGCATATAAGTAGTTTTGATTGTAATCTTATTTATGTTACAACAATATATTTTGTTTAGTTATTGAACCTATATTTCTCACCAACATTATGTTGACAATTTTAATTATGCTTGCAGGATCGGTTTCGGTCACTCAACAAGTGGTTTCTTTGTCTCAAACTCACCTTGAACAACACTCAGAAAGAGTCCTAAGAAGAGTTAATCACAATATAACAAGTATCAAGTGACAATAAACACAGGAAGTAAATTTTTAAGGTACTTTTATATATTGATTCTCAACTCAAAGGATTACAAGACTCTTACAAGGCACAATCTCTCACTCTATTGAGTTACAATGAGAACTATATATAATACTACCTACAGCCGGATATACTTTGATCCCAGCTGTAAACCTATAACCAAAAAGCCTATACTACAAGACTATAGGTTAATGTATCTCGGATATATTATCTGAGATTTGGTAGTCAGGACATGTCCCTGACTTACCTTTTGTCACCAACTAAGGTTGGTGTGACAACCCTAAAAATTATTTTATTATATTACGTTACGAGCCGCAATAATAATATGTTTAGGATATACGTATGCATGTTTGCATGCATGCCAATATATTAGTAAATTACATATGCATGTATGTTTACATACCCAAAATCCCCACATACGTGTATATATATACAAGTTTTTACGTATGCATGTTTACCTATGTATACGTGTTGGTACACATGTCCCCAGTTCTAGTCTAGTGAGCTTAAATGTAATAGACTTTCTTTTCTTGTAACACTTATGTAATGTTTGATCAATTGAATGAGAAACACTTCTATATATGTGTATTGGTTGTTTAATGTTATATCTATCTATATTGTTTATTGTTACACACATATATGACAATGTTATATAGGTTTACAGTTGTTAGACATAGTTCTAAACCATTAAAGGTTCATGAATGTGTTTAACTAAGTTATCTGATTCAGTCGCACCACTGGACCATGCGAATGGGCCAGTCACACGATTGAACCAGGAGATTGAGTCAATCGTACGATTGAGTCATAAGACTGACTCAGTCGTCCGAATGAAACAATCGTATGACTCAGTCGCATGACTGAGCCAGTCGCCTGACTCAGTCGTACGACTGATAGCTGTAACCTATAAATACCACTTAATTCGTGGAAAAACGTAACACTTCGAATACTTGAAACCCTAGTCGACCCAGAACGTCCAGATCGTCCATTCCAAGTTCATAGAACGTCCCAGATCATTCCTATTCCATTCTTAACGTTTTCTAATCGTTAGGATTGATCTTGATTTCGTTCTCCCTGATTGGATCGCCAATCAAATAGGATTCCGCACTATTTGATCTGGTATAACGAAGAATCAGTTAGTACTCCGTACGTACACGGTCCTAACAAGTGGTATCAGAGCATTGGCTCTTGATTCTTCGTTGATTCAATCAAGTTTTTGTTAAAGTCCACGTTTTTCGCTAAAAGATCCAATCTTTCTGCTCAAAACCGAGTCTTTACGTGTGCATGTTCTGCATAATCAGTGTTTTTCGACTTACAGCCATCTAGGGTGTCACAAAACACGTTTTAGGTCAAAAGTGTGAAAAATCTCGATTTCTGCAGTCTCAGTCGCCCGATTATCTCAATCGTGCGACTGAAGTCCCGTCGCCCATTCATTCGGCCGATTGAGTCAATCGCTTCGTCCAATCGCCCGAGTGAGTCAATCGCACAGTTCTGTCGCCCAGTCGAGTCGTTCGGTCTTCAGTCGCCTAAGTCTCTCAGTCGTCTGTTCAATCGTACGTTTGAGTCCAATCGCATACAGCTAGTGTCGGTCGCATCCCAGTCGCACTCCTCAATCGCATTAGCAGATTCTTTCACAAGTTTAAAGTAAGAATATAATGGACTCAGAAAACTTTGCAATGTCAGCTGGAAAGGACTCAAGGATACAAAACCTGCTTTTACTGGAAAATGAGATAGGGAACCATAACAAGCCACCTAAGCTATTGACTATAGATGAATTTCCACAATGGAGACAACGTTTTGAGATTCATCTAAATGGAGTGGACCCGAACTTATGGAACTCTATTGAGACTGGTTATAACATGCCCGTGGGAGCTGATGGTGTTCCTTTGACTTTAAGTGGACTCACTGATACACAGAAGGTTGCCTACAATGCCGAAAAGAAGGCATATGCTCTTTTGACCCAGTCCATTCCCAAGGCCATTTTTCACCAATACTCAGAGCACAAGAAAAGTAAAAAGTTGATGAAAGCTCTTGAGAAGCGGTATGATGGGAATTCTACTCTAAAGTCCCTAAAGGGTAAAGCGTTGAAGAAGGAGTTTGACAACTTCTCTGCAATTGGGAATGAGAGCTTGGATGAAATTATCGATCGCTTCTATCACTTGATGAGTGAACTTCACACTCATGGGGTAAAGACGTCAATGGAAGACAAAGTTTCAAGCTTGGCAGATGGTCTACCTGAAAAGTGGCATTCATTCATCTCTACTATGCGAAACAACTCAGTTCTAGAGACCTTGGATATTAATGACTTTATTCTAAAACTGAGAGAGGAAGAAGTGCGTCACCAGTACAGGACGAAAAGAGTAGTGTATACTCAAGACCCATCACTCTACAATGTAACTCCTACTTCCACTCCTGCTGCAAAGTCTTCTGGAGCTCCTCTGCAAACAGCCTTTGTCTCCAATGCATCGTCATCTACTGATCAAGGCTCATCATCTGCAAATGAGTCTCATGGTGCATCTGGAATTCTACAAAGTCCAATTGTTAATCAATCTGCTAAGTTGATGACAGAAAATTTGGGAAAGGTTACAGTGGAGGTTGCTAAAGAACACATGGATCTACTCGCTGCAGTTGTACATTCTTATGATGGTCTGGTGGCGGGTAAGATTGGAAATTGCCACCTTGCCGATGAAGACTACGAGCAAGTAGATGAAAACGAGCTTGAAAGGATGGATATCATGTGGGCTCTTGCAAGTGCTGTCCGGAGAGCCAAGAAGTTTGTGAAGAAAACAGGGCAGAATCTCGTGGCTACTAAAGATACGACCTTTGGTTTTGACAAGTCTAAAGTCACGTGCTTCAACTGTGGAGAAAAGGGACATTTCAAAAGAGAATGTGTGAAGCCTAAAAAGACTGGGAACGGGAATCCATTCTCCTCGTTCAATAGACAAGACAAAGACAAGAAGCCAGCATCCACAGGAAACGATTCTAAAGCTATGGTAGCACAAGGAGATGAAGGACAGGACTGGTCCTTTCGGTTCTTATCTGATGGTGAAGCGAACATAGCTTCTGTGGAGACTTGAACGAAGACTCAGCAAGTGAGGGGGAGAGCTCAGCTGATGTTGATACTGCTGACTTAGAAGAGACGTTTGATGCAGTGAATGAAATTGTAAAGAATGAGCTGAATTCTGAATCTGAAGCTCAACCTGCATCTCAAAATGCTTTCATGGCTGGAACGTCCACAGCTGCACAGGTACAAACTAAGGATGAATTATTCGCTAAACATGCTTGTGTTGATTGTGATAAATTTAGAGAAAGTATTGACTTAAAATTTGCTAGGTTATTAGAACACAATGATAACTTAGTAAATGACTTGAAACTGTGCTCAGAGGCAAATCGAGTGTTAAAACAGAATGAGAGCAGTTATAAGGAAAAGATCGATGCTTTAAATAAACAATTAAAGGAAACTGAAGTTGTTGTGTTTAACCAAGAAAATGACATTAAATTCTACTTAAAGACCATTGAAGAGACTAAAAAAGACAAAGCTGTTTTACAAGTAGAAAATGAGTCTTTGAAACAAAAACTACATAGTTTAGCGAGTTCCTCGCACATTTTGAAAAACTTGGTTAAAGAACGCAACAATGGGGAGGGATTGGGTTACAAGGTTGTTCCAACACCACATGAGATCCTGTTGAACACTAAACAACGTCCAATAAATAATAATCCAATTAAAGATCATGTGGTGACAACTCCTTTGGTTAGTGATCCGGACACAGTAGTTAAATCTGCTTCTCCGGATGATGATCAGAAAACCTCAGCATCGAGCAATGTTACTGCTGAGAACCGGGTGGAAGAGAATGTCCAAACATCTCTTGGGTTGGATTCAAAGTCTAATAACACACAATCCAAGATGTCTAAAACCACTCACGTTAAATCAGTTAAAAGAGATAATATTCAGCCACATAGACAAATAAACCAAAATGTTAAACAAGTTAAGTTTGTCAAAGAAGGTGAATGTTCAAAGACTGAGACCAAAAAGCCCATTCCTGAGGTCTACTCACCGCCCCACAAGAGATCTTCTAGCCCCGATATGGACATTGCGGTCATATTTCAACACATTGTCCTCGCTATCAGACTCCAAGAATTAAGGTGGAGCTGAACAACAAAGTTAATTTAGATTCAAAACAACGATCTAAGACTCCTATTAGATTGAAAACACCTACTAGGTCTAAAACACCTTCTCGGTTGTTTTTGTCTCCTCCACGCCAAAGGCAGCACAAACAAGTCACTGCCAAGTCTGTGATGCCAGCGGCAAGACCTGTTTTTGAATCTAAACCATATGCTCAAACTGTGAATCAGTCTAAGGTTTACCACAAACAATCCTTTCACAGGGATGGTTTGTGGAAAGCCAAAACAACTGATGAGTCTGAAAGTAAGGACAAGTTGAATGTTGAAATTCCATCCACTGATAAAGGCCAGTGGGTCGAATTCATGATGGTTGATTCCTCTAGGAAGCCCAAGCCAGTCAAGGCTTGGGTCCCCCTCCTTAACTGATTATTTTCTCTTATGTGCAGGTTGTCCGCTATAGTGCGTCTTTAAATACATGGATCGTAGATAGCGGAGCTTCCAGGCACATGACGGAAAATAGGTCCCTCCTTTTCAATGTCAAACAAATTAAAGGAGGACACGTTTCCTTTGCTGGTAACAAAGGAGGATACATTACTGCTCAAGGAAAAGTATGTAATGAAACGGTAAAGTTCGACAAAGTCAACTTTGTTCAGCAGTTAGAAAACAATCTGCTTTCTGTGTCTCAGATTTGTGACAAGGGATTCAAAGTCATGTTTGATAATCACAAATGTTACATTCTGAAGAAAGAAATGGATATTCCAGAGGAACAAGTATTAATGTCAGCATCTAGATATAATGACTTATATGTTCTAGATATGTCAAATGCCTCTTCTAGTTCTTCTACTGTTCAATGTTTCTTATCTAAAGCTACAGAGAAGGACTCCATTTCGTGGCACAGAAGAATGGGACACATTAATCATAGGAAGATGAATCATCTGATTCATAACAACTTAGTTGATGGAGTTCCTGTCAAGAACTTCCAGCTTCCTAATTTCTGCGTCTCATGCAAGAAAGGCAAGCAGACCAGGAAATCTCACAAGACCAAGCACGTTAATCCTATAGAGATGCCCCTGGAGTTGCTACACATGGATCTCTTTGGTCCGGTTAGCACAAAAAGTATCGCAGGAGACTGGTACTGCTTTGTAGTCACAGATGACTACTCAAGATTCACCAGGGTGATGTTTCTAAAAGCTAAATCAGAAACATTTGAATCCTTCAAGGTACTCGTCACGACACTGGAATCACTCTACAACCTGAAGGTAAGGAAGATTCGTTCTGACAATGGCACAGAGTTCAAGAATCAGTGGATGGATGCTTTCTGCAAGGAAAAGGGGATTGTTCATCAGTTCACTTCAGCATATACGCCACAGATGAATGGAGTTGCAGAACGAAAGAATCGAAGCTTGATCGAGACTGCGCGAACCATGTTAACTGATTCTAAGCTTCCGGTCCAGTTCTGGAATGAGGCAGGTTGCCAATGCTTGCTACACACTTAACCGTGTGTTAGTAGTCAAAAGGCATGGCAAGACTTGCTATGAGTTGCTTCAGAAGCGCAAGCCTAACTTGGAGTATCTGGAACCTTTTGGAGCTCCTTGTACATTGTTGAAGAAGACTCAGGATGGCAAGTTCAGTGAGAAAGCTGATCAAGGAATATTCTTTGGATACAACATACCAGACAAATGAGTTTACAATAATTCGACAGGTCAGGTAGAAGTGTGGTGCAACGTAGATGTTCAGAGATACACCACCCCCTGCTGGAAAAGGTCCATCATCATTCTTCGATTATGATGGCTTTTTCAAATCCTTTAATCTTCCTCAGGTTGAGTCAGATGATGAATTGCTACCTAGATGATGTATGATGTACTCAACACACCGAATCTGGACTCAAGTAACATCACACCTGCAAGCGGTGCCTCAAATTCTTCGACTCCTGCTCAAGACGAGAGTGATGACTCATCTGGTGATGAAGAAGCAGCTGAATCAAACCTTGATCACAATGTTAATCAACAAAGTGAGTCATTAGCTGCTGAACCAGCATTGGGAAATCCGGATACTGAACCTGTAGTCACCAATCTTGACTCTGAGGTTGTGGTTCCTTCCACACCAGTGACTAGGATCAGTGTGAATCATCCCCCACGGCTATCATTGGGGATATTCAATCCGGTGTGCAGACGCGAAATCAGCTGTACTCCGCTGATTATGCTGCGGTCATGGAGAAGGGTTATGTCAATGACGGGGCTTACTCATGTTTTGTTTCACAAATCGAGCCTAAATACGTCAGTGACGCCCTGAAAGATAAGGCCTGGGTCAATGCTATGCAAGAAGAGCTACTCCAGTTCAAGAAACTTGGAGTCTGGACCCTCGTTGACAGGCCAAAAGGAGTTAAAGTGATTGGTACCAAATGGGTACTAAAGTGCAAAAAGGATGACCAAGGTGTTGTTATCAGAAACAAGGCACGCTTGGTTGTTTAGGGATTTAGACAAGTCGAGGGGATCGACTACAATGAAGTGTTTGCACCAGTGGCAAGAATGGAAGCACTTCGGATCTTCCTTGCCTATGCATCGTTTATGAAGATCAAAGTCTATCAGTTGGATGTGAAGAGTGCATTCCTTCATGGGGAAATCCGTGAAGAGGTCTATGTCAGTCAACCCGAAGGATTTGAGGATCCGTATCATCGGGACAGAGTCTACAAGCTGGATAAGGCTCTGTATGGGCTACATCAAGCTCCTCGAGCTTGGTATGAGCAGCTCTCCACCCATCTGTTGAAACACGGTTTTCGCAGGGGTGTAATTGACTGTACATTATTCATCAAGGAAAAGGATGGTGATTTGCTTATGGTGCAGATCTACGTGGATGACATCATATTTGGGTCTAGGAATGAAGCATTGTGCAAAGAGTTCAAATCTGTGATGAAGGCAGAGTTCGAAATGAGTGCCATGGGAGAAATGAAGTTCTTCCTAGGATTACAGGTGGATCAAACACCAACCGATATTTTCCTACATCAGACCAAGTATGTCAGCGATATTCTGAGTCCGTTTGATATGGAGAATGTTTCTACAGCCGGTACCCCTCTCGCCACAAATCATGATGTGGCTCCTGATGAGAATGGGGATTTGGTGGATGCCACTATATATCGTGGGATGATCGGATCTCTTATGTACCTCACTGCCTCGCGACCAGATATTATGTATACAACATGTTTATGTTCTAGATATCAAGCGAAGCCAAAAGTGAATCACCTGATTGGGGTGAAAAGGATTTTCCGTTATCTGAAGGGTACTCCAACACTGGGGTTGTGGTATCCTCATGATGATGATTTTGAGCTTACTGCATACAGTGATTCAGACTATGGTGGCTGCAAGATGAACTTCAAGTCTACATCAGCAGGGTGTCAGTTCTTTGGAAGGCGATTAGTCACGTGGCAATGCAAGAAGCAGACCTCGGTTGCTTTATCAACCTGTGAAGCTGAATATGTTGCTGCTGCAAGTTGCTGCTCTCAGATTATCTGATCCAACAGCAAATGCGTGACTACGGTTTGTAATTTTCTAACACCCCTATTTATGTTGATAATTCTGCTGCCATAGCTGTTACTAAAAATCCTGTTCAACATCCAAAAACCAAACACATCGGCATTAAATATCACTTCATACGCGATTGCTATGAAAACAATTGATTGATGTGATTAAAATTAACACGGATTTTCAGGCGCTGACCTCTACACCAAACCATTTGATAAACCTAGATTTTTCTATCTGCTAGAGGTCAACGGCGTTAAAAAGAAAAGTGATGTGATTGTGGAAGAAGCAGATGCATAGTCCGACTCGTATTTATGTGTTTATTTTCTGTTCATTTTACTTTATTCTTTATTTTTATTTTTCTTGTTATATAAAATCCAAAAACACAAAAAGATTTTCTGTTTTAGTATTTTAGGAGGAGATTTATTTCAGTATTCATTTACTTAAAAAAAAAGGGGAAGGTAAGTAAAGCTGAAAAGGCATAGACATCTAAATTAGAAATGTGACTCGATACATTATGGAAAGTGATAGTACACAGGCATTGAGTTACTTGGAACACCAAAAGGATTTTCGGTTCTGTAAAGTTAATTAAATCACAGAAAAATTATAAATCCGAGAAGTCTAAGTCTAACAAAATGGGAAGATGATAGTACGCTTGGTTGGTATTGTAACTACACGGAGAAAGTTGATCTAGGGAGGTGCTAGTTCACTATACGTTGTGTCGGTAGATTCAACACAGTAGACGAGTAGACGTCATTGGTAAACTTAATCTAAACTAAACGGTTCAATCAACTGTGAGTTCCCATCTTATCACTGGTTAACACAATCAGCCATCTCCGATAAGGGATAACGAGCAAATAAACGCCACCAAAGGTGAGCGTGTGACTGAAAAAGAGCAAAAAAAAATATACAAGCGCAATCATACTGATAACAAAATGTTATTGGTGCGTTATGTGAAAAAGAAAAATAAGAAATGCTCTAACAAGGAGATAGGTTGTGTGCCTCTCTGCTGTACGATGGGACTGACCTGAGGATAAGCATAACCTACATATTCTAGAATTCATTGTTGTTTGCCGCCTCTCTGTTGTGCGATGGCACTGACCTGAGGCTTGGCTTCTCTTTGAAAGCTCTAAGAATAGTTTCTTCTTGTCAAAATACCTATAGACCGCTCGAAAGTCCTATAAGGAATACTGATTAGCATACAAGCTTGGGATCCACAAATGTTGGTTGAAATAACATAACTTAATTTGTTACCAATGTGTGTCAAAAGTCTGTGTATGGATTTAAGTGGACAAGTATACTGACAATCGTCGTGTATGCACTGACTGAATTCGATAATCAAAGTATGTTATGTATCATATCAAGCATGATTCCCAGTTAGATTTCAGAAGTCTTAGATAAGTAAGAAAGCTGTGATATGCAAGTGTTTAAAGTTCAATTCTAATCAAAGGTTCCAAGTAATGCTGGTTATGCCTGTCTGATTCCATATGAGTCTGTCCTTGATATGATGTCAATGCTAATAAGCTACACAAACTTGACCCAACAAAAACAACAAAAACATGTTCATTCTATTCGTAGTTTTAAGATTTTTCGATTATTTTAGTATAATGTGTCAATGTCGGACTGTGTGTATTGTTATCTGCTAAACGTCACCAAATGTGCTTAACGTTTACTTAACAAATTGTTTCTGAAAGGTTAAATGGATCATGTCTGAGGTGATCAGGTGGATAAATGGGTCATGTCTGAGATGATCAGGTGGATAAATGGGTCATGTCTGAGATGATCAGGTGGATAAATGGGTCATGTCTGAGATGACCAGGTGGATAAATGGATCACGTCTGAGGTGATCAAACAGTATTATTAAATTGGTCACGTCTGAGATGATCAACTTGTTCATAACGTTTTATCTACTATTAAATGGAACTAAATGTCGTTATGGTAACATGGTCAAAAGTTGATAAGGATGACCCAGTCGCACGACTGAACCATAAGTATGGTCCAGTCGTCTGATTGGAACACACGTATGAGTCAAATCGTACGAATGGGCAGTGCGAATGAATCTAATCGAACGATTGAAGTGACCACTGTAACAGTCATTTGGATGCACTTCAATCGCCCGATTGGAGATGAACGATTAAGTCAATCACACGACTGAGACTCAGTCGCCCGACTGACCAATGCGACTAGGCTCAGTCGCCCGACTGGGATTTGCCCTAGTATAAATACAGGCCGAATCATAATCAGTCGTTCATTCACCTAAATCGCCCCCTTTTATTCGCACGACCTAAAGAACCGCTGTCCAAATTTCTTTTGATTCATTTTTATCTCCTATTGGTGTGTTCTAACACTTATTTGTGGTTAAACAGGTAATCTTCGTGGTGTTTCATCGTTGAAACTGTTAAATGACTTCGAGAATCACGTGAATTCTGACCCAACAGTAACCACAAGTTTAATGACCAAATAGACAATCAAAACTGATCTAAACGTTCAAACAAAAGTTAAAATATGCTTCATCGGTCATTTCTGAGTCTAATGAGCCAAATTTCGACGTTTAACATCAAGTATGGCTCAAAATATAAATTTGAATTGACAAACCGTCGAGTAGGCGACTGGACACACTGATGAACTCCAATCGCCCGACTAAGGAGACGACTAGTCTCAGTCGCCCGACTGAGATGGACGAATGATTCAATCGCACGACTAGGTTCATTCGCTTGACTTAGTCGCACGTATGAACCAATTCACACATATAAAGCTCAGTCGTCCTACTCAGTCGCACGACTATGTTCATTCGGTAGCTCAGTCGCCCGACTTAACCAAGATGTAAAGTTCATTGACTGTAATTTGCTATCTTCAACATGCACTAACGTTTACTTACATTGTGTGACAGATGGCAAGTCGCTGGGTAATAAGCATGAAGCACAACATCTGTGCTCATCTGGATTTGACATCTAGGAATGCAGCAGAGTTCTCTGGCATTATTGCTTTCTTGAGGAGATCTAGGATCTTCAAAGCCATATCTACTTCCTGCACTCCCTATCGCTCGGTACAGCAGGTATTCTGGGAGAATGCGGCTGTAGACAGATCCGTCGAGCCCTACCGCATCAGGAGCTCTATCTTTGGCCAGGACATCGAGATCACAGAGGAAGATCTAAGGACAATCCTGGAGTTTGGGGACGATAGTGACTGTCCAACTCGGCTACACCCGCTGACTGTTAGAGGGTGTTTTCTACGGGCTAAGTATTCTGGGGACATCAACTCAGGTATGCTCAACAAGAGCAATCTGTGCCCCCAGTTCAAGTAACTAGCCCACGTGCTTCTAAGGTGCATTACCTCGAGGAAGGGAGGCTTTGATGAGCTTTCTGAGCAGATGCAGAGTGCATATGTTGCACTGGTGCTGAACCTCCCATTCAGCTTTTCACGGATGATTTTCACCTATTTGGTGGAAAACATCGAAACCAAGGGGAATGAAAGCTTCTGCATGTATCCTCGCTTCCTGCAAATGATTATAGACCAGAAGCTCCCCCAGCTCCCAAATGATAAACATGATGATGATGATGATGAGGATGATGAAGATGATGATAGTGATGATGATGACGAGGAAGGTGATGATGAAGATAAAGATGATGATGATGATGAAGGGGACGCTGATGCATCTACCTCTGCCTCTGGTCATGAGCAACGAACCAAGAAAAGACAAGACCAGGGAGCATCAACTGCTGCACCACCTCCCTCCCCTTCTGCTGGAGATCCGGCAATGATCCAAGACAAAAGTACTGATTAGATGTTTATTTCTAAAGCTTTTGTACTTGATTCATATTTTGACGTATATGAAACTCTTGTAAATATTTAATGATTAATGTTTAATTAAATTGAGTTTATACTAATGCTTGCTACTCTACATGTTGATCTTAAACAGATAAGGGATTTTAGCAAGATGAGCATGATGTTGCTCCCCTCCAACAGGTCAAGACTCAACTCACAATGATTCTTGATCTGCAGAGATCGTCAGAAGGTCAGTGAGTTATACTCCTGAAGAAGGAGAAATTATTCACGACCTTACTGATGAGCATCTTGCTAAGATATTCGTCTGAATCCAGACGAAATTGTTAAGGATGCTCCAATTTTTGATGATGCTGATGATGATGAGCTCAACGATGTTGAAGAAATCGAAATTAAAAACATCACAGATCAGCACTATCCAGAATACACTGATCAAGAGGGAAACATGTTTCCAGATTTGGTAAACCACCTTGACAGTGACATTCTGGATAAACTCGGCGATAAGGAGAAAGGAGCAGAAGTCTCAACAAGTCAAGCCCAAGCCTCGAACGCCGAAGTCGATATTCGAAAGGCTGAATGGGCAGCTTGCTTCGCCGAGGTCCGAGCCCAACGTGCTACAGCGACACAGAGTACCTACACCAAACTCTACAAAGTCAAGAAAAACATGAAGGTGTCAGGGAAGATTATAGCATGGGCTCACTTTGAGGATTTTGGGGTTTATGCTGTGAAGAGAGAGAGGGGAATAGAGTACTTCAGATTCCCTCACGATCTGAAGACTCTCCCTGTTTGAGCTCAACCAGCTGGCACGCCTGAAGCTATTATATGCTGATCCGAAGAAAATGTCAGGCTGGTTTGAGGCTGCCCTGAAAAGGGAGTACAGGACTAGATGGGTCAACTTCAGACCACAGCAGGCCACACGTTATATCAGAAGGTCTGAAGTGAGTCCCATTACTAGTCAACCGAAGATAGTCCTGAAGTGGGGACCTCCACGCACAATGTCCCGAATTCCACTGAGGGAGATGCCACAGGACTTTACCCCACACTTTAAGTGGTGGTACTATGACTGGCGCTCAGGAGAGGCAGTCATTGTTTTGGAGAAGGATGGGTCGATGGACACAATAAGGGTGTTTGACCCTATGTGGCTAATAAACTTGTCAGCATCCGATGTTTATACGCTGTACAAGTGGCCACTGTTTTTTGACACACAGGATATAGTGCAAGCACTGCAGTTTCAGCATATCATACGTCTATGCTTCGCACTGAATATCCATGTCGGGGTTTCTAAAGAGGAGAGAATAAAGAGATTTGAAGAGTTCAAGAAAGAAGTAAAAGTCTAAATAGAACTAGGTCCAAGGGGGAGTTTGTTGGTACACATGTCCCCAGTTCTAGTCTAGTGAGCTTAAATGTAATAGACTTTCTTTTCTTGTAACACTTATGTAATGTTTGATCAATTGAATGAGAAACTAGTCTATATATGTGTATTGGTTGTTTAATGTTATATCTATCTATATTGTTTATTGTTACACACATATATGACAATGTTATATAGGTTTACAGTTGTTAGACATAGTTCTAAACCATTAAAGGTTCATGAATGTGTTTAACTAAGTTATCTGATTCAGTCGCACGACTGGACAATGCGAATGGGCCAGTCACACGATTGAACCAGGAGATTGAGTCAATCGTACGATTGAGTCATAAGACTGACTCAGTCGTCCGAATAAAACAATCGTATGACTCAGTCGCATGACTGAGCCAGTCGCCTGACTCAGTCGTACGACTGATAGCTGTAACCTATAAATACCACTTAATTCGTGGAAAAACGTAACACTTCGAATACTTGAAACCCTAGTCGACCCAGAACGTCCAGATCGTCCATTCCAAGTTCATAGAACGTCCCAGATCATTCCTATTCCATTCTTAACGTTTTCTAATCGTTAGGATTGATCTTGATTTCGTTCTCCCTGATTGGATCGCCAATCAAATATGATTCCGCACTATTTGATCTGGTATAACGAAGAATCAGTTAGTACTCCGTACGTACACGGTCCTAACAATACGTATATGAAAATTTGAGTACATATGTATATATATATTAGATGTTCACACATGCATGATCCTATATATATATATATAAATTGATACACATGCATACATATATCATATTTTAGTATATATGTTTTGCATGTACATGCATATAAATATTAAAGGTGCAAAAATTGAATTATGTATATAATGCATCTATAAATACATATATGTGTACTTATTGGTACGTGTACATATTTATATATATATATATATGTGTATACACATTAAGAACATGAAATATATATGTTGTACATTATGTATAATTGTAATCTATTTTCACCTATGCATATACTCAAAGTACATATATATATATATATATAACAAAAACTTAAAAATCCTAAACTAACATTAATCCCAAACTACCACTCGGCTAAACACCACCCGAAACCACCATGCCACCATCCCATGTATACACCAATTCACACCATCAAAACCGCCACCATACCACCTTATCCTACTATTTAGATACCCATGTGGTTAAGTAAACTTGTCTCACTTTTCTTCCTCCCCAAAGCCGCCACCCATGCCTTGGTTTTTCTTGTTTTCACACACCACATTACCACCATAATCATTACTAGAAGTACTAGGTGGACAACTTTTGAAAACACATTCATGCACCTCGTTTTCTTGCAAGGTACTAACATCTCCATGGACACTAAGCCCATACCTATAGGTGACACCTCATCCAAGAGTTATCATGACTAAGAAATAGGTGTCAAGCTCTTAACTAGAGCATGTGTGAACAAGATTTCTTTAAAACTCTTAGACAAAAAGCAAACCATTGCCACCTTGCCCTTGTCTCTCTCTCTCGGTTTTATCTCAACACACACCACCCACAATCGACCACCATCATCTTTAGCTACCCACTGCCCCTTCCTCCATCAAGTACAAACGTCAACACCACCACCCTTCTGTCCCATAATCTCTCTATCTCTTGAGTTCACTGGAAATAACAACCAACAACATCAACAAACAACAATAACAAACAACCGACAACCACAACAACAAACAACAAACAAGCACAACCACACACCACCATCACCTGCCATCATCAGCCACCACCTCCAAGGATGTCTCTCGGATTCAAGAATCAAGCCTACCATCAATCAATATCCCAAAGGTTATTATATGTTACAAAACATATATATACATACATATTGATATGTATGTATATAAAGGCTTAATCACCAAAACCAATTTGGGAAGCTTTAATCTATAAGTCTTGAGTAATAAGTTTCCAAAACTCAGGAACTTATGATTTAAAAAGAATATTTTAATTTTACAAAATATATATCATAATTATTTAAGAAAAATCAAATAAATATTAAATGAAAGCGATTGTGGGAATAAATATTGAAAAATTATCATTTTGATACTAATTATTGATCTGGAAACTTTTATAAAGTTTTGATAAAAGAATAATTTGTATAATTATTTTATGAATAAAAATAGAAGAAAATATCAAAAATAGAAATAATTCGGGAAAATTCTGATAAATTTACAGAATAATACTTTTAAGGTATAAAATCCCCTGGAATTATTTCAGAATATTATTCCTTATTATATTTAAGATATAAATTTTTATATGTTCTGCAGTAAATAAAACATAATAAATACTTAAATTAAATTATAAATTTTGAGAAAATCACAGATGCCATATTAAATCACGGACTATATAATATATAATTTTCATAATTTATGGGGCAGCATAAATATTTTTTCTAAATATTGCAATTATGTTGAAAATTACAGAAACTAACATGTTTTGATTTGGACTTTGAGATAATTATATGATGCTTTATTTTATATAATAAGTCTTCTGTAAAATTTTGGAAATTTTTCGTAAACAGAAGTTATTTTTAAAGAAATTATGGGAATGTTATGAAATTTAAATAAAATAATATATTAAGATCTGGATGCTATAAAATTATGTAATGTTACTGACTTTTTGAAAAAATTCTATGAATTTTTGAGGATTTAATAGACCGCAGTAGGTATTTTGATGAATTTTGGAAATATTGTGGGATTTATATAAAATAATCTGTTGTGAATTTGATGTTGTAAAAATTATAGAAAGCTACAAACTGTCCAAATTATGTTGTATAAAATTTTGGTGATTTTTCGACATCAGTAGCTATTTTTGTGATTTTTGAAAAGTTTGGAATAAATCACAAACTATTATGGATTAAGAATTTTTAGAGGCCCAAGGTGTTTCTATTAATCTTTTACAGTCAATGAAAACCAGAAAAATATTTGAAGCATTTTCTGACACTGTGAACTATCTTTTTAGGTTCAAGTGAGAAGACACGGTGAGTTCATAGCCCCATTTTCAACCGTTTGATATTCAGTAAAGTTTTGGGGGAAAAAGTATACTGTTGAGTTGATGTATTATTTTGAAAATATTTTTGTTTGCTTACTGTCATTTGCGACACAACCATTAGTTCGAATGAGGAACCGGTCGATAATATTAGTAGCGCTACTTAGGAGAATATTTGTACCAACCGGATGAGGGTTGCTACTATTTTCTTGCATCTAACCGAATGGGGGTTAGGATGTAATATTATCTGATTTTATGATTATTTCGTGACAGTATGATTATGTTGTGAGCAGGTTTGGTTGTAATTGATACATCAACAAAATATTTGTCTGGATTAAACCTATGTTCTCACCAATATTTTTGTTAACTGGTTTAAGTATACTTTTTCAGGAAATGAGTAACATGTTTGATTGCAGCTTCGAGGTCCACAATGGCTGGGGTGAGTCATAGGATGGCTGGGGTGAAGTCATAGGACGGTCTGTGTAACGCTGACCGTCAACATCGTTGACAGAAGCGTGTACGTAGACGCGCATTTTCATAGATTTTAAACATGCTGTAATCTAGTTGTAACTAATTACATCTAATTTTGGTATTTTATGTAAAAAGATGTAATTTCTCTAATAGTAATAAAAGCATGTCCGTGTTACGTTTCTGTTATAACTGTGCTTATTTACTGTAACCAACGCACTCTGATAAAAGCTAGTCGCATTCCACCCGTATCGTTCACGCTTCCGCCGGATGTGACAGTTGGTAACATGTACTATCATAAAAAGGTAAACAGTAGAATAAAGTATGGTCAACAACATGGCTCTTTGGGAAGAAGCCATGCTGTATCAGAGGTCTGCAGCGGATTGTCAGAGACCATTCTTATGTCTACTGGTCATAACAATGTCTTCCGAAGGTTAAATTGCTTCGGAAGTATACCTTCTTTCGAAGTCACTTATACTTCGGAAGATCGCTTCTTCCGAGGCTTGGAGTCTTCTTTATCTTCGGAAGTAGACTTTGTCTTCAGCTCTTTCTTCAGACTTTGTCTTCGGAAGATAGTCTTCAGCTTTTGACTTCAGCTGTTGTCTTTAGCTGTTGACTTCAGCTGTTATCATCAGCTGTTGACTTCAGCTGTTGTCTTCAACTGATGTCTTCAGACTTCGGAAGATCTCATACTTAGCTTCGGAAGCCTTTGAATGTAGCACCAAAATTGACTATGTGAAGTGGTTTTGGTTGCACCATCCTTATAATGACCCAACAAACTTCCCCTAGGCTGATGCTACCAAAACTTCACTTCTCTCTTCTTCTCAAAAATTTCAGCACCAAGGAAAGTAGATATCTATCTGTTTCCTTGTTCTTTCCTGATGTGGTGCTGAGAAGTTTGTACAAATCCTTGGTAGACAGAACATCCAGTCTGTTACCTTGGATTATATGTTCCCTTTCTTGTGGCCCTCTGAAAAGAGTTAGTTGATGGGAAGTATAGTCATATTCTCATCTAACTATTGGTTCCAATTCCGGACCCTCCACCATCTGTAGAAAGGCTGCACCCTTGGTGGTAGGTCTTTCCTTTTCTTCCTGTCTTCTCAGCTTCAACTCTTCATTGATCTTTGCCTTTGCAGTCAGCTCAGTCAAGTGAATACTACTGAGATGATTCTTGATGACAGCAGCAGTCTCAGAGTTGGAGGGGTTGGAGAATGGCTTCTCTGTAAGCTCAGCAATGTCAAATCTGCTGAGATACAATAGAGAAGTGGCATTGAGCCGGTTGATTTCACCATTCTCTCTTTCCACAACAAAGTTGTGAGAAGTTTCATCGAACCTCCACTGGATTATACTTTGCCTAGGCACAGGAGACTGACTAGGAATCCTGTCCTCCTTCTTTATATCCAGTAGAGTCACCAGTTTTCTTCTAAGTCTCTTCTCTTCAGCATTCAGAGAATCAGAGTTGAGACCGAGAAGTATTGCAGCCTGGCCCAAAGTTCCTCTAGGCAAATCAAGAAACTTATCTAGTGTGAGGAACTTAAAGAGTCATCAACATAGGTAATGTTGTTGAGATCTTCCTCACAGGAGATGTTGCTTAGAGTTATGCAGTTGTTGAGCTTTGTCTTGATTTCCTTAAACTCTTCAAGAGAGAGATGTTGAGAAGGCTGAGGGGATGGTCTGGGTATCAGTTGGGTAGGTTTGGGTTTAGTAGTTCTGGGTTGTGTTTTGGGTTTAAGGATGGGAAGTTTAGGTGGTTGTGGTGATGAAGTAGGTATTGGTAGAGTTGTAGGTTCAGGGGTGAAGGTTTCATCTAAGGGCTCGGTTTTGATGGAAAATAGGATTGGTTCTTCTGGGGTAGGTTGTGGTTGAGTGGTTGGTTTGGGTTGAGTGGCTGGGGTTAAGATCATTCCCTGTCCCCTCCTATACATCTCCTTCCTCTTTCCCATACGGATATCAGCCTTTATTTCGCTGACAATCCGTTGGAGTGCCCTTTCGGACATGGGTCCCACCTGCCTACCAGAGAAGCCGTGAGCCCAGAGATAGTCTTTCATCCAGGCTTTGTCACTGAGCTTCTTGGTGGCAGTGACCCTCTCTACCTCTTCCCTCCGCTTCTTCTCCTTCATCTTCTCCCTTGCAGCCTTCTTCCTTTCTTTCTCTATATTGATCCTGCTCTTTGTTGTAGAGCAGCAGGATCATATCATCATCATATGGAGAAAGTTCAGGAAGATTGAAACCTCTTGAGAGTAGGAACTTAATCCTAGCTTTTCTCAGCTGCAAGGCACTTCCTTTGTTCTTCTTCTTCTCCCTCCAAGGCCAACCTGGCTTCTTCTTCTTGTCTTAGCCTGGTTGTCCTCTCCAAAGTCACCAACTCCTCTAGTGGTAGCAGGAGTACTTCCTCATTGGCATCTCCTAAGTTGATGAGCTGATCAATGAGTGCTGTCCTTCTCTTGTTGTTGATTTCCTCCTGATTGGCTGCAGCTGCCTTTGACTAGCAGCTAGCAGCTTCTCAGCAGGAAGTCTACCTTTCTTCTTTAGCTTATCAATCCTTCCTCTTCCTGAAGCTCTTCCACAGTCATTTTCCTTTTGCCTTTGTCTTTAGCAGAACTTGACTGTGGTGGTTCTTGGATAGAGGGTTCGGATTGAGAGAGAGATCAGCTGGTGTTTGGGATGGAGGTAGATCAGAAATATCCTCCCTGCTCACCTCAGATGCTATTTCAGCAATGACATCTGTGATGATCAGTTCCTCGGACATTTGGAACAAGCCTTCCGCAGCTTCCATCTCAGCTTCGGAAGACTTATCTTGTTCTTCCAAAGTTTTCAACTTTAGCTTCAGAAGTTTCAGCCTGAGCTTCGGAAGAAGAATCTAATGCAAGTTCTGTCCCAACTGTTTCGGTTGCTGGGCCATCAGTCCCTATTTCCCCTTCGAAGTTAATCTCAGGTTCCATATGGACCTTAGGTTGACCAACTTCTTCCACAGTGGTAGAAGGTGCAGTCAGCCTCTGAAGCTCTTCAGCCCCAAAGTATATCAGTGTGGTGTCATGGCTGGGCTGTTCTAAGGAGGATCTCAATACAAACTTTGTGAAAAGTCTGTAGAGATCATGAAGCATTTGTGAGTCAATCTTTAGAGTTGATTAAGATGACTCAGGTAGGGTAATGAGTTGGGAAGTAGAGAACTGGATCAGTGGTCCTCAAGTGTTTTGTCTCTGATCTTTCTCCCCCTTTTGGTAGCATCATCTTGAGAGCTAGATGAGCTAGAGGAAGAAGTCAATAAGACCTGAATAGGTACATGCCTAATAGACCTCTCCGTCTGTTACTCAGCTAGTTGAGCCTTGAGATTGTCAATCTCAAGTTGCTGAGTGACTGTCCTGGTCTCTACGATCCTAACCTGAGATTCAAGGTTTAAGACCTTAGAGAGCAGGTACTGAAGAGTGAGTTGCATACTTCCATTATCTTCATGTGAAGATCACGGGAGATGAGATAACATACCTAGTATGTTCAGTCTCACCACCAGATGTGCTTCTTAGCACCCTGGATACCTTTGCTCAAATTCATCTCTTTCAGAGATGTCAATGGGCAAAGTTGCAGTAGACCCAGTCTGATTGATGTTACCACTGTCCTAAGAGCTCAATGAGAACTCTGAGTAGGCAGCTCAGCTTACATGAGTCCCCTCCACATCAGTGGGACTCACCTCAGTAGTTGGCTTCTGACGGGGGCTAGAGATATGGGATCTCTCTTAGGCTCTGTTGATCTTTGAGAGGGTGTTGCAGATCAACACATGGCCATGGAGAGATGTATCTCTTCTCAGTTCGATTAAAAAGTCAGTGAAGGATAGAGAGGTTAAACCTACTGACCCGGACCTAGATCAATGTCTATAGGCATTGAGAACCCAAATTGAGTCAATGGTGAAGGATGGTAGACATTGGACTGAGTGGGAGCCCATGTTTCCACTCTAGTCCTTTTGGATTGAACTGGAGGAGCTTGTTCAATCAGAGTATATTGAACAAGGGTTCGTTTGGGCGTCTCTGATATGTGAATTTATGGTGGAGAAGGTATTGGGACATTTGTGGTGAGGGTTGCCGGTGTGGGTTCATCACCTGTGGGTCAACAGGGATGTCACCAGGAGCTATGCGCTCAATCATCTGTGGAGGTAAAGTAGTATACCTTCCAGTAAAGTTGATGGACGCTTTCTTCAAAGTTTTGAAGATGTAGGCCGCACTTGAGGAACAGTTAGAGCAGCTGCACAGACATCTTGCTCTGTTCCAACTCGCAGTTGATGATGTGTTGAATGTATCAAGGATACATGAAGAATGTGTTCCTTTGAAGATTCCCGATTAAGTTGGTCAACACAAACCTTGAGTAGTTGAAGTACAGGCCTCTCACCAACCCGTGAACTAGGCATCATAGTTCGTATGGGATTTGATCCCATCCCCCAGACTTGTTGGATAGGCAGTGCATGACAATGTGTAGAAGAATTTCCAATGATATGAGAAGTTAAACTTGTAGACGGTTGACCTGCTCATATCTCCACCATATCCCATGAGGATGTAGGTGCCATCCAAGTCTTCTTTGGGAAACTCAGTAGGAGTTCCATCATCATGAAGCTCGAGATGCTCCTGATGATTGTTCACTAATGACCAACTCCTGTCCATAATGCGGGTTCTAAGGATGCGAACCCCATTCAGGATTTCAGCTTGACCGTTATTCCAAATTCAGTCATGTGGTTGGAGTAAACGGTGGAGTTAACAGTAACCACCGTGAAGTAGGTTGATTCAGAAAGAAAGGTGATGATTTGGGTGAAGTCAGCATCTCTTGACGAATCAAGTAATGCGACCTGGTTGTGTTAAGGGTTTAGCGCCATTGTAAGAGAAAGTGAGCTTGATTTGGGTGAATTTTAGGATTGACAGTGAATGAAATGTTTAGGGCAGTAAATCGGTAAAAGAAGATGAAATTGAACAGTTTGGATTATTTAAATGATAAGAATTTAGGTAATGGTGGTAGGGCGGCAGTTGGCGGTTATGAAATGACAGTGGCGGTAAGGGATATTTTAAATAATTAGACATTATTAACAAAATCTTTACCTTTTACAGAGTGGGGCCCAAAAGATATCCGTTACACAGTAAGAACTCTCTTCCTAGTATAAAACGTTTCCGAAGGTAATTTGTCTTCCAAAGGCAATCCTTTCTTCCGAAGCAAAACATTGCTTCCGAAGGTAAGAGCTGCTTTCCGAATGAAAAGTTTTATAAGCTTCAGAAGTAGGTCTGATGTGAAATCAATCGCTTCTTCCAAGACTAAAAACTCTTCCGAGAAGAAAATTTCCATGGAGGAATTTGTCTTCGGAAGATATTTAGAAATATCTTCCGAGACTTAATTCCTCTTCGGAAGAAATTTACACTTGGAATATTTCAAAGAGATCTTTTGTAACAGGGCTTAAATTGTATTGACACAAGACATTACACATAAAAAGCGTTCAAAAGAAGTAGTTAATCAATGTTTATTATCCCAATAGCTGATATGAGATACTTAAATCTTTGTTCATGAAAAGCTTTTGTGAACAAATCAGCATATTGTTCATTTGAGTCAACTTTGATTAACTTTATCAGATTTTCTTCTCATGAATATCTCTAATGAAATGATACCTGATATCAATGTGCTTTGTCTTGGAGTGTTTCACTGGATTTTCTGTGATGGAGATAGCATTGTTGTTGTCAATATGGATAGGAGCACTCATGAAGTTGAATCCATAGTCTAACATCTGGTTCTGAATCCACAGCAACTGAGCACAGCAGCTAGCAGCAGCGATGTATTTAGCTTCACAGTTGATGTAGATACACAGGATTGTTTTCTTGTATTGCCATGAAATGATCCTTCCACCAAGAAATTGACATCCTCCTGATGTGATTTCTTGTCAATGTTGTAGCCACCATAGTCACTGTCAGAGTATCCATAGAGATTGAAATCACTATTTCTTGGATACCAGAGACCTAGTCTAGGTGCTCCTTTGAGGTATCTGAGGATTCTCTTTGTAGCAGCTAGGTGAGACACCATTGGAGCAGCCTGATATCTTGCACAAATGCAAGTGGCAAACATGATATCAGGTCTACTAGCAGTGAGATACATCATAGAACCAATAATTGCTCTATACTGATGTTGATCAGTATCCTCCCCCTCAAGGTCAGGGCAAAGATTATGGTTTCTGGGTATGGTGTCTTGGCTGGCTTACAGTCCTTCATCTCAAATCTCTCTAAGATGTCATTGACATACTTGGATTGATTGATGAAGAATCCTTCCTTCAATTGCTTCACCTGAATTCCTAGGAAAAAGTCCATTTTTCACATGGATCTCATCTTAAATTTCTGCTTCATAGTGCTCTCAAAGTGCTTACACATTTGGTTATTTGAAGAACCAAATATGATGTCATCAACATAGACTTGAACGAGAAAAATATCTTCTCCAGTCTTCCTGATGAAGAGAGTCTTGTCAATGGTACCTCTTGTGTAGCCATTCTTCAGGAGAAACTGAGACAAAGTCTCATACCACAGCCTAGGTGCTTGGTGCATCCCATATAGAGCTTTATCCAACTTGCACACATAGTTGGGTGCTGTGGGTCTTCAATCCTGGAGGTTGACATACATAAATTTCCCTATCTATATCCCCATATAGAAAAGCACACTTGACATCAAGTTGGTAGACTGTGAAGTTCTTGGATGCAGCATAAGCAAGGAAGATCCTAGCTGCCTCAAGTCTTGCAACAGGTGCAAAGACATCAGTATAATCAATTCCTTCCTCTTGGGTGTATCCTTGAACTACTAATCTTGCCTTGTTCTTGATAATCAATCATCTATCATCTTTCTTGTTTCTAAAACCCATTCAGTGCCTATGGTACTTGACCAGATAATAGTGGGCATAGATTCCAGACCTTTTGTCTTCTGAATTGAAACAGCTCCTCCTGCATCGATTCAACCCAACTACTATCCTTTAAGGCATCTTCCACCTTCTTGGGTTCCATCTGAGATAAAAAGCATGAGCACAAGCAGACATTCCCATGATGAGTTTGCCCTCTTGTTCTCACACCCTCAGAGACATTCCTATAATGTTCTCAGTTGGATGAGTGTTGTGAATCCTAAGACGAGGAATCACTTCCAGTTGTAGAGATAAGTCCAGGTTGGACATATTCTGGTCAGGAACTGGATCACTCTTTTCGATTGTTGTTTCAAAGTCATTCAATGATAACTGATTGAATGAGTGAGAAACATCATCAATGGTTGGTTGTGAAGTAGTATTAACAGTTGTCTGTTCCTTCAAAATACTACTTCCTTCAACCTGGTGTTGTAATGGATCACCTGAAGAGCTTTGGGGTTCATCAGGTGATTCACTTGTTGAAGCTTCACTATTCCTGAAGATTGTTACACTATCAGATCTGTGAATGGTTGAAGCTTGTTGCCTTTCAGCTCTTGGAGAATTTGGAAGAGGTCTAGGAAGCTCAAATAGTTGATCAGCATCAGCATCAGCATCACCTTGAGCACCTATTCCAGCTGAAACATTCTCACAAGATGCTTTAGAATAGTTTGGAAACAATTCTAAATCAAAGATATAATCAGGTCCATTCTCCCTAACACAAGGAGTGTGCTCATTAACAACTATATTGGATGACTCCTGAAATTTTTGATTCTTAATGTTGTATACTCTATAAGCTTTGGAGCTAGAAGAGTATCCAACAAAGATAGCATCATCTGACTTCTCAGCAAACTTTGCTAAGTTGTCTTTTGTTTTAAGTATGGTACACCTGCAGCCAAAGGACCTTAGAAAGCCAATGAACGATGGTCTCTTGTTCCATAACTTATACGGGGTTTTTCCATAGGGCTTAACTACAAGAACCATGTTCTGCACATAGCATGCAGTGCTAACTGCCTCTGCCCAGAATGTTAGAGGTAGTTTTGAATCAGCTAATATGGTTCGAGCAGCCTCAATAAGTGTCCTGTTCCTCCTCTCAGCAACACCGTTTTGTTAAGGAGTTCTGGGAGCACTATATTGTCTGGCAATCCCTTTTGAGTCACAGAATGAGTCAAGAACAAAGTTCTTAAACTCAGTCCCTTGATCACTTCTAATGATTTTAACCTTGTGATCATTTGATTTTTTATTTTAAGAATAAAAGATTTTAACATTTCAGCAGTTTCATCTTTACTTCTTAAAAAGAATACCCATGTAAATCTTGTAAAATCATCAACAATCACAAGGCAGTATGATTTCCTTCCAATGCTCATTATACTTGTGGGACCAAGAGATCCATGTGCAATAAGTGTAATGGAGTAGTGATGGAGTTGACACACTTGGATTTATGAGATGATCTGTGTTGTTTCCCTTTCAGACATGCAACACATTTATCTTTGCAGAAAAATTCCTTTTTAGGCAGGCCATGTACCAAGTTATTTTTAACTAATTTATTCATTGTTTTAAAATTCAAATGACACATGCGTTTATACCATAGTGTTGACTCATCACTATCAGCTTTGGAAAGAAAGCATGATACTTCACCCATAGGAGAAGCATTGTTCATATCTAGCTTGTACATATCCCCTTTCCTGGAGATCTAAGAAGCACCAATTCCGGAGGAATTGTCATCCCTGGTCTGAGGATAATGCACTCATGTTCTGTGAAAACATTTGATGCTTTTGATCACAGAATTGAGAAACACTTAACAGATTGTGGTCAAGCTGTTTGACAAAGTGAACTTTGTCAATGTTTATTCTTCCATTGGATATACTTCCTCTGCCAGAAATATATCCTCCGGCCTCACCTCCAAATTGGACAAGCCCTCCATCATAGTTTTGAAATTGTTGAAGGAGAGATCTGTTCCCTGACATGTGCCTGGAGCATCCACTATCTACAATCCAGACATTGTTGTTCTTGTCGAATGGATGTCCCTGCACATAAGATAAGACGGTTATTTTGTTTGGAAGCCCAAGCCTTGCTGGTTTTGGGCTCTTCCAAGGATAATGACATAATTGAACCAAAAGATATGCATTGGGGTTCAATAGAGGTCGTTGAAGAAGAGGTTTGGGCTGCAACATCTTCCTTGATCTTCCAATCCATCCCTTGGTTGATCTTTGAGGATGAGCTTGTTGAAGCTTTTGCAGCATGGTTTCTTCCGAAGCTTCTTTCGTTTCGTAAGAAGCCTTCACCACCTTTTCTTCCGAAGCAGTCTTCTTCTGGGATGGTTTCAAGGGAGCTTTCTTGTTCTTCCGAACTTTAGAAGTTTTGGCTTCCGAAGCCTTTTTCCCTTCGGAAGAAGTGCTTTCTTCCGAAAGCAACTTCGCTTCCGAGACCAACTTTCCCTTTTTCATCATTTGGACCTTTTGAAATTGTCCAAATGAGAAACCTTCCCTGACTCCTTCTTTTCTGACATTATTTGCATAATGTGTGCTTGCTGGATTGTAGTAACAATCTTTAGCCATGTGGTTGTGCAGACCACACATTATGCATGCAATGTTAGTCTTTTGGGAATTTGAAGGTTGCTGTTTCTTGGACTTCTTCTCTTCATCAGCAACTTTTCATTTCAACTTCTGATCCTTTGGTAGGACAGGAGTGCTGGTACTACACTCCTTTCCTGAATCAGAAGTACCTACCACTTGGAATCCAGCAGAGATGAAGACACCCTTTTGCTTTGGGTCAATCTTCAGCTTGGACTCTGCAACATTCTTGGCAGTTCTTCTAGCAGCTTTAGCTCTGCTTCTTCTTGCCTTGGTGGTTAGGATTTGATCTTCATAGGTGGAGATAAGTGTATCTTCCTGTTTCTCCCCTGTAGTGGCCACTATTTTTGCCTCATCCTCTGGTTCTAATGGAGAAGGGTCAGCAGTTGGAACATCTTGCTCTTCAGTACCACATCTAGGTAGTCTGATAGACTCATAAGAGTATGGTGGAGCTATTTCATTAGTTCCTAACCCTTCTTTGTTTTGATAAAACATTTTAGAATGAGAGGATGATGCAAGAATAGCTTGGAAGTTTTGCTTAGCAATAGCTTGCTTCCTGGCCTGAGCCTCAGCAGTGACTAACTGAGCTTGAACTTCAGACAGTTTGGATATCAGATCTTTAATTTGAGTCTTGTAGTTGGTCTTTTCATGTTTTAAAAGAGACACAGTTTTCTCTAACTCCTCAATTTTCTTTTGATAGTCAGATTCAGCTCTTTTAAAATCAGATTTTAAGATATTTAAAGACTCAACATCAGATCTGATTTCCATATTGTAATCCTTATAGAGTTTAACTTTAGCAATACAGGCAGCAGTACAAAGATGTTCATATACCTGATCATCATCTGTTCCGGCCATGAGTGCTTGAGCGGGAGTCACAACCTGTACCATGAAGCTCCAGTCAACTTCTTGAGCTATTGCAGCTGTTTCAGTTGACCTTTCTTCATGCTTTGACGTTGAGGGATGTATGGAGGCCTATGGGGTTCCCGGGTTTTTCTTGGGAGCCTTGCATTCCCTAGCAAAGTGACCAAGTTGGTTGCAGTTGTAACTCTTTGCTTTGTTCTTATCAAACCCAAACTTGCTGTTGACAGGGTTTTAAAGGAATTGCCTTTCAGTTCTCTTGAAGAACTTCCTCGCTCTGTAAGTTAAGAGAGCCTTCTGTTGGACAATGTCCACATACTCCACATCATATGGACTGAAGCACTCAAGATCATCAGGCAGTATTGAAAGTCACCAGAGTGTCCACTTCCAGAGACAAAGGCACAACTATCCTGAAAGGAGTTGTGTTGAACCTTTTGAGAATTTGGAGTCTCAGGTAGAGTAATGTAGGGTCCACTATGTGAGTTGTCAGGGTAGCACAACAACTGATGTTGTGGTTCTGTGATTTCCCTTTCAACCACATGAAGGGCTGAACTCAGTTGATTATTGGAGTTGCCAGAGGAGTTCTGCATGTTCATCTCCATCTGGAATGCACTTAGGATGCCATACAACTCTGTGAGAGAAAGATTTTTAAGGTCCGAAGTTCTCTTGATTACAACATAGTAGTGTGTCCATAGTTTAGGAAGGGAAGACATGAACTTCCTAACTATGTCTCTATTCTCAAGAGGTACTCCAATATCCACCAAAGTATCCACTATCTTAACATACCTGAAGTATTGTTGAGTCAAGGTCTCTCCAGCCTTGAAAGTGAAGTTCTCAAACTGCTGCTTTAAGAGATCCTTCTTGTTCTCTTTAGTTTCCTTGAATCCTTCATACATGAGCTTCAGTGCATCCCATAAATCTTTAGCTGTCTTGAACTTCTTAAAGCCTCTGTAGATGGAGTTTGGAAGAGTAGTTTGAAGAGAAGTCATAGCCCTTTGATCAAGCTCTATTCTTTTCCTATCTTCTTCTGAGTAATCATCAACATCTTTTGGAATAATGCGATTACTAGTAGCAGAAGTAGTGCTTGGTATGAAAGAACCATTAACAATGGAGTCCCACATGTCACACCCCAACCTTGACGGCGGAATCGTCGAAGTGTGAGGGTTAAGATTGTTCACAGCCACATAACGCTATCCTTAAATGAAAATAATATTATCATAAGTTTCAAATGAAATACATTCATCAGTTTCAAATATAGAAAAAAAGTTCCAAACAATACAAAACATAACATAAGCATTTTATTCATTTAACTAGGTCCAAATCCTAGTTTATTGCAAGCTTCAAACGTTGACTTCAAGCGTGGGCATTTCCTGAAACATGTTAAAAATAACAGGTCAACTATAAAGTTGGTGAGTTCCCAAGGGTTTCGCATACATAATATACCATGGATTTCAAGTAGCAATTCATGTCATAGGTTATGAGTTAGCAAGTTTATAAAGCACATATAGTACAATCAAACCTCGACTAGATTATATGTTTATATGAGTGGCTAAGTGTACTTGGTTCCCTAGTGCACAAGCATACGGCTCCTAGGAGTCGGCAATACATCGACTTTAGCACCAAATAGGCTTGTCAGGCCCAAAGATCTAAGACGTCGCCAGGCTAGCAATAGTTAATGATTGTAAACAATATATGTAACTCTTATAAGACTTACAATAACACAAATAACCATGACAAAAATAAAAGTATGAATTGCATGTGCTTTCATAAGATCTAAATGTTTATAAGTGTATGTTGAATAATGTAACATGTTTCACCCCAAAACGGTGTGAAATAGCATAAAAGGGGCAAGGAAACTCACCTGTCAATTAAATATATAATGAAGATCAACAAGAATAATATATGTCGTTCCAAGGTAAAACGTCACAAGTCACCTAAATATATAAATATTACAAGATTTAGGTTAATATAAGATTTACAAGTTAACATGAACTAGGGTATTAGAATTTTGGGATTTTTTTTATAGAGTTAATAAATTCTTATAAAAAGTCCCTTTATGAAATTTATAAAATTTAAATTTTTTTAAGGAAATTGATCCTTTATAAATAATTTGTGATTTTATTTATAAGATTATATCTAAATTATATAATTATCATAATAAATCCTTAAACATAAGGTCTAATATTAATTTAATACCTTCAAGTATTATATAACAATCTAATTTTTATAAAATATTTAATTATAACATTTGTAAATAACTTTATATTAAAATATTAAAATGTTTTACAAGAATAAAATTCTTTAAGAAATATTTAGATGACTTTCAAATATTTGGGGTTTATAAAAGTCATTTTTATAATTATTATAAATTTTCTGTAATTAATTTAAGCTGAAAAAACTATTTTTAAAAATAATGAGGGTGCCCGGGTTCGAACCCGGGACCTCAGGCTCATCATGCGCATGTGTAACCAGTAAGCCAAGGCTCTATGCCGCGACAGAATACGGATTTTAATTCTCAAATACCAAACTAACAAAATCCCCAAATCGCATATGAACCCTAGCTTATTCAAATCCAAAATTGAACTTCAATTCGATGTTAATAACCAAATTATTGTTGGGGCTTCCATTCCCCAGATAAAAACGAGTGTTTGGGTGTGTTTACTTACTTGATTGGAATTCGAATTGATGCAAACGACACCAAGAACAGGTCGCGAGCGTCTTGTGTTCAAACGATGATCAAATGTTGATGTTAATCAAATTAAACTTGAGAGTAGTTTCGGATGTGGGTCTTGATGCAAAGCCCTCTGCCAATTTCGTCTCACGATGCTTGGAAGATGGTCCTCGACTAGTTTGCAGGTTCGCGACAGTGAGGGTGATCGAAGGTGGGATTTCTTGTGTTTTCAGGTGCGATTGAGGACTGTGTTTGATTATAGATAGATAAACGTTTGATCTGATTGAATTAATTGAGTTATTATTGGTGTTTAAGGCTTGAACGGCTATGGGGTTTAAGACGTTTCGGTTAATCATTCGATTGGGTTCATAACCGACGTTTAAACGCATTCAAAGTTCTTAATGGTGTTCGAATCGAGTTCAAGAACGGTTTGGAACAGTTTCGGGATCAAGAACGACCATTTTTTGACGTTTGAGAGGTGGCCGGAGCCGGCCGGATCTTGGCCGGGAAAGGTGCCGGAAAAACGGGTTAAGGGGGGCGGTGGTTTGGGTTTTTACAGGATTACCCCCTGTAGTTTCAAAAATTATCATTTTATGCATAAAACCTTTATTTTAAGTTTTAAAAAATGACAACTAACCCCCCTAAGTTAATTAGTTCTAATTTAAGATCATTAAGTTTCTTCTTCTTATTATTTTACTATTAATATAGTTGTTAATATTATTATTTTATTATCCTTATTATAACTTGTATTATTATTACTACTATTAATATTAACATAATTAATATTATTTAATATTTTTTTTATTTTTAACTTTCATATAATAAAAGCTAGTGATAACCAAAAAGAATAAGATATGAGTTTCATAATTGTCAATAATGACCCTTATAAGAATAAACAAAGTTAACTTTTAATTTAATGAAAATACGAGATGTTACAGTCTCCCCAACTTAAAAGAATTTCGTCCCGAAATTAAAAGAAAAATGTAACTATGCGAACAAAAACGGATACTTCTTCTTCATATGCTCCTCACGTTCCCAAGTGAACTCAGCTCCACGCTTATTCTCCCAACGAACCTTGACAATTGGGGTAGTGGTAGTTCTAGTCCTCTTCATAATGCGATCCATAACTTCCACGGGTTTCTCGACAAAGTGTAATGACTCGTCGATCTGGATGTCATCCAACGGGACATGCAGACCTTCGTCAGCTAGGCACTTCCTCAAATTCGAGACATGGAACACAGGATGAACTCCACTAAGGTCGGAAGGTAATTCCAGTTTGTAAGCCACTTTCCCAATCCTCTTCAGAATCTTGAAAGGTCCTACAAATCTTGGAGCCAGTTTACCCTTCTTTCCAAAGCGAACAACACCCTTCCACGGTGAAACCTTAAGAAGAACCATCTCCCCAACTTGGAATTCCAATGGCTTACGTCGCTTATCAGCATAGCTCTTTTGTCGACTTCTTGCCACTTCAAGGTTCTTTCGGATGATAGAAACTTTGTCGGTCGTCTCTTGTATGAGTTCAGGACCAGTGATAAAGTTTTCACCAATGTCCGTCCAGCAGATCGGTGAACGACATTTACGACCATAAAGTGCTTCGAATGGTGCCATCTTGATACTCGAGTGGTAACTATTATTATACGAAAATTCCGCGAGCGGTAGATGCGTATCCCAATCACCACCAAAGTCTAGGACACAAAGGCGTAGCAAATCCTCCAAGGTTTGGATGGTTCGCTCGGTTTGACCATCAGTTTGGGGGTGGTAAGCCGTGCTTAGATCCAATTGAGTACCCAAGAGTTCTTGCATAGACGACCAAAAGTGCGAAGTGAAACGAGCGTCTCGGTCGGATATGATGTGAAGAGGTACCCCATGACGACTTACAATTTCATCAACGTATATACGAGCCAACCTTGATGTCTTGTAAGTGTCACGTATGGGTATAAAATGTGCCGATTTGGTCAATCGGTCGACGATCACCCATATGCTATCATGTCCTCGAGAGGTTCGGGGCAGCTTGGTTATGAAGTCCATGGATATGTGTTCCCACTTCCACACAGGAATCTCGGGTTGCTCAAGTAATCCACTTGGACGTTGGTGTTCGGCTTTAACCTTCGTACACGTGAGGCACTTAGCTACATAAGTCGCTACATCTTTCTTCATTCCAGGCCACCAATAATGACCACGCAAATCCATGTACATCTTGTCGGAGCCAGGGTGAATAGAGTAACGAGTTTGATGAGCTTCGTTCATGACAAGGGTACGAAGGTTATCACGATTTGGAACCCAAATTCGGTTTGCGAAATACATCAACCCATTAGGTTTCGTCTCCAGTTGAGTTAGAAGGTTATGCTCCAGTTCATCCTTCATTCTTCCTTCTTGTTGAACCCTTTGTTGAGCCTCCAAGATACTAGACTCGATGTCACTATCTATTCTCAAGTTTTGTAGCAGTACAGTAGCCTCGTTGACATCTAGTCGAATTTCAGTATCGAATCCCCTCAAGGTGTCAAACCATTGTCGTCGATCGCGAATTTCTTGGAACGAGGCCATCTTGTTATGAACCTTTCGACTTAGTGCATCGGCCACAACATTTGCCTTCCCAGGATGGTAACGAATGTCACAGTCATAATCACTAATCAACTCAACCCAACGACGTTGTCTCATATTGAGATCTTTTTGATTAAAAACGTGTTGAAGGCTTTTGTGATCAGTGTAGACTATACATTGCGTACCATAAAGGTAATGTCTCCAAATCTTCAAGGCAAAAACAACAGCACCAAGCTCGAGATCATGTGTTGTGTAATTCACTTCATGAACCTTCAATTGTCTCGATGCATAAGCTATGACCTTTCCTCGTTGCATAAGAACACAACCAAGGCCTTGTTTTGATGCATCGCAATATACGGTGAAGTCATCGTTTCCATCGGGTAGGGTCAGGATAGGAGCATTGCACAGTTTGTGCTTTAATGCTTCAAAGGCTTCTTCTTGTTCGGGCCCCCACTCGAATGGTTTATTCTTTTGTGTCAGGGAAGTGAGAGGCTTCGCGATCCTTGAAAAGTTGGCGATGAATCGCCGGTAATAACCAGCAAGACCAAGGAAAGAACGAATCTCGGTTGGAGTCGTGGGAACACACCAATTCTTCACAGCTTCCACCTTTGCAGGGTCAACATGAATTCCTTGGCTATTCACCACGTGTCCTAGAAATTGAACTTCCTCGAGCCAGAAGTCACACTTCGAGAACTTCGCGTACAATTGTTCTTTCTTCAACAACTCAAGAACTTGTCGTAAGTGCAGTTCATGCTCGGTGTTAGTCTTGGAGTAGATAAGTATGTCATCAATGAAGACGATCACAAACTTATCTAGATAAGGTTTGCATACTCGGTTCATAAGATCCATGAAGACAGCAGGAGCATTGGTTAAACCAAAAGGCATCACCATAAACTCATAGTGCCCATAACGAGTACGGAATGCGGTTTTAGGGATGTCATCATCATGGACTCGTAATTGATGATATCCAGAACGTAGATCAATCTTCGAGAATATAGCAGCTCCTTGAAGTTGATCAAACAAGTCATCGATGCGAGGAAGAGGATAGCGGTTCTTGATGGTAAGCTTGTTAAGCTCACGGTAGTCGATGCACATACGAAACGATCCATCTTTCTTCTTCACAAAGAGGACAGGTGCACCCCAAGGCGAAGAACTAGGACGAATGAAACCCTTCTCGGTTAGCTCTTGAAGTTGACTAGAAAGTTCTTGCATTTCTGATGGTGCAAGTCGATACGGTGACTTAGCCACGGGGTTTGCTCCCGGTATTAGATCAATTTAAACTCAACTTCACGCACGGGAGGTAACCCACTAAGGTCGTCGGGAAATACTTCCGGAAAGTCTCGGACAATCGGAACGTCCTTGAGTTCTTTCCCTTTGACTTTGTGTTGACCACGTAAGCCAAGAACGCCATATAGTTCTTACTTAAACACTTTCGGGCTTGAGTGCAAGACATGAGTTTAAGCCCTTTGGAAGATTTTTCGCCGAACACTTTTAGAGTATCCCCAGATGATAACGGTATACGGATGCACTTCTCGAAACAAACGATCTCGGCATGGTGTTTGGCTAACCAATCCATGCCAATGATGACGTCGAAGCTCCCAGTTTCATAGGGATAAGATCAATAAGAAAATCGTGGGTGTCAAGACTTAAGATGCAATCACGGATAACGACATCCACGGTGATCGGTTCTCCATCGGCAACTTCAACGGTGAGAGGTCTTTCTAGTTTCGTATGTGGCTTAGCAAGTACGGGTTCAAACTCTAATGAAACAAAACTCTTATCGGCTCCAGAGTCAAATAGAACGTATGCATAAGTGTTATTAATAAGGTACATACCTGTTCAAGGTTTAAGGCATTTAGCGATATAGGTAATGTATGAAAGAGACTTAGATCATAAACGTTAGGGTTGAATTTAGCATACCGTTCACCACATCGTTGTTTGCTTGTGCTTGATTAGCATTGATGTTGAAAGCACGTCCCCGGGCTTGTGGAACATTACCCGCAAGACGAGGGCATTGTGGACGCATATGACCAGGATCTCCACAATTATAGCAAGCACGATTGGTGACAGTTGTGGCGTTGTTAGGTGCATGACGACAAACCGCAACCAAGTGACCGTATTTGCCGCATAAGGTACAGATGCGGCACGGGGCGTTCCCGGATGATGATACTTACAGGTGTTGCACATAGGTTGAAGGCCAGCATAAGTCCCAGCCACAGGCACTTGGGTCACAGGTGTAGCCGTAGGTACCAGTTGTCTTTGAGGTGGTTTGGGTGCAGCCACAGCATAATTGCGTGTTGGCGTAAACTTGCGCTTCTTATTGTTGTTGTTGTGGTTATAAGATGGTTCAGCTTTGGTTTCCTTAATAGCTTCAGTAACCGCCCTTTCCACTTTCTTTGCACCCTTCACAGACATGGTGCCCGCTCGTATATGATTCTCGGTGAGTTGAGCGGTAATAGTAATGGCTTCTTCCAAGGTTGTGGGTCGGCTACCCACCACGGCATCTTGGATTTGGGGTGGTACACCCTTGATGAATTTTTCAATGTTACGGGATACAGTGTCGACCATGTGAGGCAACAGGATGCTCAGCTCGTGGTGCCTGGTTGAATAAGTTAGGTGATCACCACCGTCTTGTTTTAGGTTCCAGAACTCCTCCTCAAGCTTTTGTATTTCACTCCTTGGGCAAAACTTGGCGATGGCAATGGTCTTGAACTCTTCCCAAGTGAGTGCTAAAATAGCATCAGCTCCTCGATTTCTTTTCTCGCTATTCCACCAGGTAAGTGCCCTTTGTTGTAGCATACTTGTGGCATAACGAACTTTGAGTGCCTCGGGACACTCACAGTTGACAAAAGTGTTCTCCATACTCTCGAACCACTCAAGAAGACCAGTGGCTCCTTCCTTGCCACTAAAACTAGTGGGCTTGCAAGAGCTAAAGTGCTTGAAAGTGCAGGTACGGGTGTTCCCTTGTTGATTGTTGTTATTCTCTCCATGAGCACCACTATTGTTCCCATTAGTGTTGTTGTTGCTATTAGCCATCAGGGTGCTATTAAGCTCAGCAACCATGGTTGGGAGTACAGCAGCCATTTGTCGAGCAATCATTGCTGCAAGCTTACGGTCGGAACTTCCACGCTTTCCATGATGACGAGACATGCTAGATATACAAAATGAGTTAGTTACAGAAATGAGAATAACAAAGGATAGTAGTTTAGACAAAGACAAGCTAAGGGTTGTAAGGTACACAGAATGATTCCATTTTGGTAACGCATTACCATTTGGAAACGTTGACACGTCAAGGTGAATTGACCCATTTGCCTTAGAGATATGTGTATTTTGACCATAGTTTATCACTCATCCCAGAAATCCCCAGGTAGCGTAACGGGCCCCTCAATGAGATTTATACGAATACGCTTGCCTTAGCCCGAGGGCTTTTTGCCAGGAAATCCAGAATACAGGTGTCTATGTGTCACACAATATTTCTTAGGTTCATGAAATCAAAACCTTGATGAGATTTATATAGATTAGACATAACGCCTAAAGATCCAAGTCATAAGCATAAGTATACGATTCCACGTGTCGTCGAGAATAAGATTAAGAGATTTCATATTCGGGGAGAGTCTAAGAGTCAAATGTAAGTTTTGGGAGACATGTAGAAATGTTTAGGCAATCCTATGCTAAGGCATCAAATTGCACATAAGGGACATAGCATTATGTAGCTTGCAAACAATATATAATTCCAAGAATAATAATATTATTCTATGAGGTTCATGCATAAACTATAGTCTAGGTCACCATTTCTAATAACCTAAATCCCTATAGTCATGGGCTCTGATACCAATCTGTCACACCCCAACCTTGACGGCGGAATCGTCGAAGTGTGAGGGTTAAGATTGTTCACAGCCACATAACGCTATCCTTAAATGAAAATAATATTATCATAAGTTTCAAATGAAATACATTCATCAGTTTCAAATATAGAAAAAAAGTTCCAAACAATACAAAACATAACATAAGCATTTTATTCATTTAACTAGGTCCAAATCCTAGTTTATTGCAAGCTTCAAACGTTGACTTCAAGCGTGGGCATTTCCTGAAACATGTTAAAAATAACAGGTCAACTATAAAGTTGGTGAGTTCCCAAGGGTTTCGCATACATAATATACCATGGATTTCAAGTAGCAATTCATGTCATAGGTTATGAGTTAGCAAGTTTATAAAGCACATATAGTACAATCAAACCTCGACTAGATTATATGTTTATATGAGTGGCTAAGTGTACTTGGTTCCCTAGTGCACAAGCATACGGCTCCTAGGAGTCGGCAATACATCGACTTTAGCACCAAATAGGCTTGTCAGGCCCAAAGATCTAAGACGTCGCCAGGCTAGCAATAGTTAATGATTGTAAACAATATATGTAACTCTTATAAGACTTACAATAACACAAATAACCATGACAAAAATAAAAGTATGAATTGCATGTGCTTTCATAAGATCTAAATGTTTATAAGTGTATGTTGAATAATGTAACATGTTTCACCCCAAAACGGTGTGAAATAGCATAAAAAGGGGCAAGGAAACTCACCTGTCAATTAAATATATAATGAAGATCAACAAGAATAATATATGTCGTTCCAAGGTAAAACGTCACAAGTCACCTAAATATATAAATATTACAAGATTTAGGTTAATATAAGATTTACAAGTTAACATGAACTAGGGTATTAGAATTTTGGGATTTTTTTATAGAGTTAATAAATTCTTATAAAAAGTCCCTTTATGAAATTTATAAAATTTAAATTTATTTTTAAGGAAATTGATCCTTTATAAATAATTTGTGATTTTATTTATAAGATTATATCTAAATTATATAATTATCATAATAAATCCTTAAACATAAGGTCTAATATTAATTTAATACCTTCAAGTATTATATAACAATCTAATTTTTATAAAAATATTTAATTATAACATTTGTAAATAACTTTATATTAAAATATTAAAATGTTTTACAAGAATAAAATTCTTTAAGAAATATTTAGATGACTTTCAAAATATTTGGGGTTTATAAAAGTCATTTTTATAATTATTATAAATTTTCTGTAATTAATTTAAGCTGAAAAAACTATTTTTAAAAATAATGAGGGTGCCCGGGTTCGAACCCGGGACCTCAGGCTCATCATGCGCATGTGTAACCAGTAAGCCAAGGCTCTATGCCGCGACAGAATACGGATTTTAATTCTCAAATACCAAACTAACAAAATCCCCAAATCGCATATGAACCCTAGCTTATTCAAATCCAAAATTGAACTTCAATTCGATGTTAATAACCAAATTATTGTTGGGGCTTCCATTCCCCAGATAAAAACGAGTGTTTGGGTGTGTTTACTTACTTGATTGGAATTCGAATTGATGCAAACGACACCAAGAACAGGTCGCGAGCGTCTTGTGTTCAAACGATGATCAAATGTTGATGTTAATCAAATTAAACTTGAGAGTAGTTTCGGATGTGGGTCTTGATGCAAAGCCCTCTGCCAATTTCGTCTCACGATGCTTGGAAGATGGTCCTCGACTAGTTTGCAGGTTCGCGACAGTGAGGGTGATCGAAGGTGGGATTTCTTGTGTTTTCAGGTGCGATTGAGGACTGTGTTTGATTATAGATAGATAAACGTTTGATCTGATTGAATTAATTGAGTTATTATTGGTGTTTAAGGCTTGAACGGCTATGGGGTTTAAGACGTTTCGGTTAATCATTCGATTGGGTTCATAACCGACGTTTAAACGCATTCAAAGTTCTTAATGGTGTTCGAATCGAGTTCAAGAACGGTTTGGAACAGTTTCGGGATCAAGAACGACCATTTTTTGACGTTTGAGAGGTGGCCGGAGCCGGCCGGATCTTGGCCGGGAAAGGTGCCGGAAAAACGGGTTAAGGACAGGATTACCCCCTGTAGTTTCAAAAATTATCATTTTATGCATAAAACCTTTATTTTAAGTTTTAAAAAATGACAACTAACCCCCCCTAAGTTAATTAGTTCTAATTTAAGATCATTAAGTTTCTTCTTCTTATTATTTTTACTATTAATATAGTTGTTAATATTATTATTTTATTATCCTTATTATAACTTGTATTATTATTACTACTATTAATATTAACATAATTAATATTATTTAATATTTTTTTTATTTTTAACTTTCATATAATAAAAGCTAGTGATAACCAAAAAGAATAAGATATGAGTTTCATAATTGTCAATAATGACCCTTATAAGAATAAACAAAGTTAACTTTTAATTTAATGAAAATACGAGATGTTACACCACATCCTTGAGTCTTGACACTTGATGAAGCCTTCCATTCTAGTGCACCATGTGTCAAAATCTTCAGGGGTGATCAGTGGGGACTTAGTCATGGTACCAGTTTCCATATCAGCTTTTGAGAGAGCGGCCATTTAAGTGAATGGGTTATAGGGAGGAGTGAAAAAGAAGTTGATTTGGATGGTTAGATCACGTAATCAAGAGCCAATGCTCTGATACCAATTGCAGGATCGGTTTCGGTCACTCAACAAGTGGTTTCTTTCTCTCAAACTCACCTTGAACAACACTCAGAAAGAGTCCTAAGAAGAGTTGATCACAATATAACAAGTATCAAGTGACAATAAACACAGGAAGTAAATTTTCAAGGTACTTTTATATATTGATTCTCAACTCAAAGGATTACAAGACTCTTACAAGGCACAATCTCTCACTTTATTGAGTTACAATAAAAACTATATATAATATTACCAACAGCCGGATATACTTTGATCCCAGCTGGAAACCTATAACCAAAAAGCCTATACTACAAGACTATAGGTTAAGGTATCTCGGATATATTATCTGAGATTTGGTAGTCAGGACATGTCCCTGACTTACCTTTTGTCACCAACTAAGGTTGGTAACATGTACTATCATAAAAAGGTAAACAGTAGAATAAAGTATGGTCAACAACATGGCTCTTTGGGAAGAAGCCATGCTGTATCAGAGGTCTGCAGCGGATTGTCAGAGACCATTCTTATGTCTACTAGTCATAGCAATGTCTTCCGAAGGTTAAATTGCTTCGGAAGTATAACTTCTTTCGAAGTCACTTATACTTTGGAAGACTGCTTCTTCCGAGGCTTGGAGTCTTCTTTATCTTCGGAAGTAGACTTTGTCTTCAGCTCTTTCTTCAGACTTTGTCTTCGGAAGATAGTCTTCAGCTGTTGATGTCACACCCCGACCGACGGCGGAATCATCGGAGCGGACGAGGGAATGATTGATTGTTCATAACACATGGTTGTCTAATAGTGGAAATAATATTAAATTCAGATTACATGATAGAATAAGTACAACATACACAAATACAACAATCGAAACCACAAATAATAATTGACTTTTATTTTAACTAGGTCCGTGTCTTAGATGAGCACGTAGAAGTCCACTATCTTGTTTAACCTGAAATCATGTGAGAAAATAAAGTCAGCTAACGAGTTAGCTGGTGAGTAATCACAGTTTTGAATATACATATAGATTGATTGATTGATCCATCGATTGTAATTCAATTCACAAGGTAATATTAAGACTTATATGGCAACCGCGAAGCATATAGATAAACCGACACAATATAAACCCCTTGACTTGTCACTTTGCATATAATATAGACTTGCACATAAACACCATAGATTGACTAAATTGCCTCTGGCACAATCACCACTCGACTGTTCATATGGGGTGGGTTATCCAAACCAGTAGATCTACATTGTTGCCAGGATTGATTGATTGATTGAATTAGGGTTCTACTGTCGTCCAGTTTATCACAGTATGTTCACGTAATTGCAAGTAATAACATAACCTGTCTTGAATTGAATTGAAAATGAAATAACAATAGAATATCGTGGTAGAATATATTGTATCACATGATTTCCCCCAAATAGGAAATGATATAAAAAGGGGATATGAATACTCACCTGATTGTTGAGATTGGAATTTGGACGTGATAGTTTTAAACACCAATGATTTCCTTATGATTAACCTAAGGAACGGTGTCTCGAGTTAGAATAATAATGATTTGGGAATTTGGGAATGTATTAGGATTTTTATGGTAGTTTAAATTTATAAATTTTATTCGGTTTGAAATGTCTTGAAATAAACGAATTTATTGAAATGATTATGTCAAGAACTTTAATACATTTTATGCGTGTAAGTTATACATTTATACAATTTATTAATAAATTGTATATGTATAATTATATACATAATTATATATAATCAATTAATTATATATAATTATATGTATAATGGTATACATGATTATATGTATATAATACATTTGTACATAAGTGAACATAACTATATATTGTATGTTTAGTATATACACGAGTTATAAATTTGTATACGATTATATAAAACTATATACAGGTAATTTAATCAAATAAAAATTGTTTTGATAATTGGATAATATATATACCTATGTATATATATTGGATTCACTTTATTTATTGTGTATTTATGTATTATACACTAATTATGAATTGGTAGAAACATAATTAGTTATTTTATTTATTTAAAACAAATAAAATAAATGAATAAAATATAAAAATAAATTTCAGAAAGTAGTTGAGTTGTTTTAAAATTTTTAATGTTTGTAAAAACATTTTTAAAATTTTTAGAAATTTTTCCAGAATTTTTAAAGCTTAAAAAGAGTGTTTAAAAAAATATGAGGTGGCCCGGGGTCGAACCCGGGACCTCTGGGATGTGATAGAGCGTGGGAACCGGTGAACCAAGGTCTTAGCCGCGGTTATGATCCGGTTTATTTGATTTTAAACACCACCCAACAGAACCCTCAGACCCGAAGAACCCTAGGTTCGATTTTCTTCAAATTGAACCTCGATTCGATTCTTATTGCTACTGAAATCATGGGGCTTTTGTTCCCCATGAGAAACCGAATGTATGTGTGTGTTCAATTACCTTTATGGTGATCGATCGAGATTATTCCCGATGAAGAACAGCCGCGACTGTGGCTCTCGATTGATTAGTGCTCAAACGATGTTTATAATCAAATTAAACTTAAGGGAAGCTTCTAATGATGATCTAGATTAAAAGCCCCTTAGCAAATTTGATCAAATTGACTGGAAATTGGTTCAAATATGAGTTGCAGGTCGCGGTTGGGAGGTTGTTCGATTGAAGGGTTTCAGGTGATTTCGAATGAATTTGAGAGTGTAGATAGGTTCGGGACTGAGAAATGGTTAGTTATATGATATCAATTTGATTATTAGAAGTGTTTAAGTGGGTTTATTAGCTTGATTAGAATCCGAGAATAAAGTGACAATTATAACCGTTTGTTTGACCGATTCAACACGTATTTTTGTCGGAATTCAATCCAAATTGGATCCAAGAAACTTTCGGTGTGATTGTGGGGTTCAAATTGGAATAATTTGACTGATTTTGGTCGGGGATTTTTGTGTGTTCGATGTGGTGGCTTCGGATTCGATTTTACCGGCTGTTAATCGTGTTTGATGGGTGTGGTGGGTTCGAAACACATTCAAGAACGCATTGGAACCGGTTTGGTGGGTTAAAATCGAGTAATTTGGGCGTTTGGCCTTCGCCGGAGCTTCGCCGGAGTTGGCCGGAGCCGGCGGTCGGGAAAACGGGGGGATGGTTTGGGTTTTGAAAATGTTACACATTTAGCCCCTGCGGTTTTATATTTTATATTTTATGCTAGAACTTTGGTTTCAAGTTTCATAATTTACAAACACCCCCTTGCACTTGTTTTATAAAAATACATTTTTATAACAATTGTAATTATTATTATTATTATCATTATTGTTATTAGTATTATCCTTATTATTATTATTATTATTATTATTGTTATTATTATTATTATTATTATTATTATTATTATTATTATTTATAAGGATTATTGAAACTTTTGACAAAATCAACTTTATTAAAAAAATACGAAATGTTACAGTTGACTTCAGCTGTTGTCTTTAGCTGTTGACTTCAACTGTTATCATTAGCTGTTGACTTCAGCTGTTGTCTTCAGCTGATGTCTTCAGACTTCGGAAGATCTCATACTTAGCTTCGGAAGCCTTTGAATGTTGCACCAAACATGACTATGTGAAGTGGTTTTGGTTGCACCAGTCTTATAATGACCCAACAATGCTTTTTCAGGAATTCAGAATAACTAACAGCGTAATGTTTTCATTTGATGTTTATAACAGTTGGGGTGAAGTTATTGAGAAGACTTGTGTGAAAAAAACTGTTAACATATTTGAGCCTAGCATAATGGTGGATGCACAAATCCACCACTACTGAAGATTGAAGCAGTTATTAAAATTTTATATTTAGGTTACACGTTAAAGTTGTATTAGTCTTTAATTAGACGAGTTTTGTATAGACTCAAATATAACCTAAGGACTTATATATATATATATATATATATATATATATATATATATATATATATATATATATATATATGTATGTATGTATGTATGTATGTATGTATGTATATATGTATATATATATATATGTATGTATATATATATATGTATATATATATGTATGTATATATACGTATGTATATATATGTATGTATATATATATGTATGTATATATATGTGTATATATATATATATGTATGTATATATATAATATATATATATATGTATGTATATATATGTGTATATATATATGTATGTATATATATATATGTGTATATATATATGTGTGTAGATATATATGTGTGTATATATATATGTATATATGTATATATACATGTATATATGTATATATATACACTTATGTGATATTATGCTTTAAATTACTGTTATAACTGTTGTCTGTTTTCAATGTGTTTTAAGCCAAAGAGTCACATCCAAAGCATTTCACGCTTCCGCTGGGATGTGACACTAACGTGACGATTTGACCAAACCGTGACGGATGGGGTATTTCTTTATATAAAAATAATTACTTTCATTCAATTTCAGCGAACCACTCCTACCTCAACCCGTTAAGACGGTAGGAGAATACGGGAGTGGTGTGGGCTCGAAACCCACTACCACTGGTTCAAGGTTTTTTTTCCAAAAAATTTACTTAGGAAATTCCCTTTTTCGAGGTAAAAAATATCTCAAAGGGTCAAGGTTTGCCCAAAGGGTATGGTATGTATTCACACACTGATACTACCACCTCGCGCATGCTCTTGCGGATTACTTTGCCAGCTATTATCATTGGCAGGCGCGAGGGGCATTGGTAGGCGGCAACATCATCGCCCAGATAGCTTGGGGCCTGGGATACAAGCATGCCATGTCCCAGCTTTCACTGCCTGCGACTCCGGTGCACGTGGCGGGCCAGGCCACTGCCACCAGATGAGGATCGCCCGGAGGTTCGAGGACAGCACGTGGCACCTAGTGAAGAGATTCTATGAGATAGTGGTATCGGTGCTCGAGCCGTTGGTTGATCCACCCGAGTTGGCGGGTGCCGAGGTCAAGGTTCAGCCTCTTCACAGCCAGTTGGTGGCGGGGAGGATCAGCCCATTCCTCTGCCGCACGACTAGGACCCGCTGCAGCATCTTCAACATGTGTACCATGTCATGCAGTTGCTTACTCACATTGTAGATATGCTTAAGGACATGCAGGCAAGGGTCACAAGGATGGATGACCGGCTCACACGGGTGAAGGATATGATGAACTGGGTCATCCAGCACATGGTCACAGACTATCACGCCTCCGGTACGCCGTTGTTATCACCGCCACCCAGACGGTTAGACCATGACGGTGTTAGCACCTCTGGCGCAGGCAGGTCAGGTCAGGACAGTGATGCGGACATGACAGGTTAGATAGATATTTTGTTTGTATTTTGTTTCATTTTGTATGTACAAACTCATTGTATTAATATATGTCGTTTTAATTATAACACTTTTATTGTACTCATGATGACTTCTATATTGGTTGTGTTTGTTTGGTTGTGTTTGTTTGTTTGTTTATAATGGTAATTATATACAATGTTTGTAATCTTGATAATGTTAATTATATATGTATGAACCAACTTGTTATGTAATTATATAATAACAACTGATTTACAAACTCGTAATTTGATAAAAGTAAATTAAACACAAACTATCACATTAATAATAACAACCGATTTTTACAAATTTGGAATTTGATTAAAAAAATTAAACACAAACCGTCACATTTATAATAACAAGCAATTTTTACCAATTGTTAGCGGTGTTATGCTATAATCGTATTTGATATCAATATTCGTTTTTACGGTTTTTGATGAGGCTAAGCGATGACGATCAAACAGAAAAAATACTTGTAATATGATAAAATAAAAATAAACACACAACACAAACCCGTATGTCACGATTAGGTTCAACTGTGTGATAAAATAAAAATAAACACAAACTACTATGATAAAAAAAATTAAATATTATACACAATATGTCACGGTTTTGTCAAACTGTGACATGTAAACCACCAGCAAACCTAAAACCCAACTAAAAAAAACACACTCTCACTCTCCTAATAATTAACCCAATCCCGATGCGTAGAACATTCTCTGAAGCCTAACTGTCACGGTAGGCCCAACCGTGACGGTTAGTTTCTAAACCTGACCTAAAAATGACGGTTAGCCCAAACCGTCACATGTAGGTCGGGTTTTTTTCAAATTCCCTACGATGCGCCTAAAATTCTTGTTTATATATTCTCAAATAAAGCCATACTTTTCAATTTGTTTAATGTTTAATTATGATTCTCATTTGGTCATTAAGATAGTCTCATGATCACTAAAATTACCGACTATTAAATGAAGATAATATATATCAATGATTATTTACATTAATTCTTTATAATGAATAACTAAGTATGTGAGAACTATGTTACATATATTTTTAACAACAAATGTACGACTATTCTTCAAAAAATAGGTGCTATCTTAATTGGGCCCATCAATTTTTTTTTAACCGGGACCGCACCTCTAACATTCTCAAGAGGAAACTCACAGCGGACAAAATCTCTTGGCTCAACCTTGAGCATTTTTACCCAAAATAACTGAGTAAGAGTTAAACCCTATATCTTTTTTATATTTACATGTATTGCGTATCTCACCTTAAAAAAGCATGATCCATAACATATTCTTTCCCTGTAGTGTCTGTATTAAATTATGTCTTAAGAACGTGCATTTATTGATGATAAGTGAATGCAAATAGAGTTGATACACGAGTTGTATTTGTGTTACTAATTGGTTTGTTTTTTGTGGCTGTAGATGTACTATGATACGTGCCAGTGAAAAGTTTTTTATTTTTATTTTTAAAAAAGTACCAGTCAAAAGTCACTTTTTCTAGTAATGATTCCAATTAATCCATTCCTGGTATAATTTGTTTTTATTTGTGTTGTTAATTTGTTTTTTATTTGTGTTGTTGATCTATCTCATGTGTTTAACCTTTAGGACACAAAGATGACATTGTTTAAACTACTTTAAAAGAATAACATAACATCTAATTAACTCGGTAAGTATTAAAAAACAAAATGCTATTAAATCAGCATACCTTCTGCTGCATATGTCCTTTTGTATACAATAATATATTCTAAACTATAATAAAAAATATAAACAAAGTTTTAACACAAAAGACAAAGTGACTTTCAACTCCTATTTAATGGTGAAAACTATTCCTAATACAGCATTTATAGCACGCACTTACAGGAACACCATAACCCAGTCAACAAAAGAGATGTAATTCATAGAAAATAATAAATATTTTAATCATAATCAAAGTATAAATAAAAAGTAGAATCCGTCCATAACCTTCAAGCATCTCCAATAAGGTGAAAAACAATTTTGTGCGACACTTGCTCGTAATTTCTTCCTTTTGCTTACTCATAATCTGTGAAAATCATCATCTCTTTCCTTTCTCCTTCTTCACATCACATTTTAAAAAATCATGTTCTTGACCAAAACTTTTAACCCGTTCTCTTTCCTCCGCATCACCCCCTTCAATTCTCTCATACATATCATCTTCTTTCTTCTTTAAAACACCAAAGATTACTTTATTGGAGATGGTCTTATAGTCTACTATGTAAATAATTGTCAATTACAAATCCAATGTAAGTTCAAACCCTTAATTATTTTAATGATAGTCTTTTAATGGTCATTAAGAGTGTAGATTTTAATGATTCATACCTCTTAGGATTTAACATTAAGTCTAAATAGTTAAAATGTAATCATAAAAACATTACATATTAACTATTCAGATTTAACATTACATCTTAATTATTAAGAATTTATGAAACCTTTAAGAGTTGGTCTCTTAATGATCCATTTAAAAGATAGTCTATTAATTACCATTAATAGGCTATCAAACAGACTCTTAACAAGATGGTGGTTTTCACTATCTAGTCACGTATCAAGCTATTACAGGTCCACACAAATGTTTTTTTTTTAGAATTTTTATAATTTTTTAAGTGTTAAATATGCTTCTTTTGGTCTTGACTTCAAAGACTCGTTGCTTTTGAGTCGGCCGAAGATACAAATTCGAAGTTTAGCAGCCAGCATTTTAATATTAAGGATTTCTTGGCATTTCTTTTAGTTTTATTATACTTTTTCATTAATTTTTTTTAATTATTAGGCTATAACATTTGATACATAATACTATAGTCTATGTATATTTCAATTTTCAAGACCGATCCGTTGGAACTTCATACCTTTTCATTTACGTAGTTAACCACGTCAGTCTCCGTCACAATGTGTGTAACGAAGTTAGCAAAACACGCCTTTAACCACGTTTATGTTAGTGTACGGCCCGCCAATACAATTATATACTTGTCTTTTTGTCTATGTTTCGATCTCCTGAACTTGATCGCTGACTTTTTCTATGTTTTCTTTTATCTAGCTAGTTGACTACGTTAATATTATAGTTGCAACTCACGTAATGAAGATCACACAAGCGCGCCACATCGTGCTGGCTTCATTTATGTTTGTTTTTATAATTCAACAAATGTATCAAAATATGATCTTTACTATGTTTTTTTAACGTCAAATATATCATACTTATACTCTTAAATTACAAAAATTAGTTTACATTATGCTTGAGTTTGAACACAAAACCTCAACTCAAAACTGATAAAGAGCGGGGAAATCAACTTTTAGATGGACGCATGTTCCTGATTATTTTTTTCAATTAAAAGAGATAAAATACGTGAGTGAATTACACACTATATATATTAATCATGAATACAAATCAAAGTAGACATTGTAAATCAACCCGACGTTAGTTATAACGTCAAAAGTAATAGTTAATTTAATTTAATTTCCTTTAACCATTTTGACTTCCATCATGTGCCTAAATCGCGTTATTTTCTAAGTGGTAAATCGTACGGATAATATATAGCTGGCGCCTTATATAACTTTGACATTTTAATAAGAATCGTTTGTTAAAAAAGTATAAAAATGAAGCAGAGAGTGGGTGTCGTTCTATGAAAGATTACTAGCCCATATCTTCTTGAAATCAATGATTAAGAAAGTTAATCAATTAGTATTATAAGAATAATGGAAAGAACCCGTGCATGTATCTTACTATAAAACACAGCTGGATTACTTGGTTAACCACCATTTAGTCTATGTTGATATATTTCTTCTACTTTCTGGGGATGTGTACCCCTCAAACTTTGAATATATTTACGTTGATTTGATGATATGACTTCTTAATTAAAGTTAGGATGTTTATGAGTAAAAACAGATGGTGTTTGAGTTGTAATTAGAGAGAGAAAAAAAAAAAAAAGCTTACATGGTTTTTGTCTCAAAAGTTCTCTAAATGTGTGAAGTTTTTTTTTCTAGGCATTAAATGAAATTTCCAGGGTTTGATTATAATTTTAATGAGTGTGGGTTAGTTTCCAGTCATATTGTAAATACTAGAAAAATGAGCCTAACGTAATATTTTAGAAGCAACTTTTCAAAAATATATTTTCTAATAAAAAATTACATTTGCTAACAAAAAAAAGTTGCATTATTAAATGAAAAAGTTAATACAATTTCGCCTAACGCAGCTTTTGGTAGAAATATTGTTGTAGGCTAATACTACTTTTATAATACCTAATGCAACATGTTCAAGTCCTAATACAACATATTACAAGTGTTGCATTAACTTTATTTTGTTGTAATAATAATAAATTTTCTTGGGTTGATATAACATGTTCACAGGTTAACATGTTTATTTTGTAAATTATCAATAGGTTTTTACATAAAAACTTTAAGTAATTTAATACGTTCTGTTAAAATCTTAAGGCTTTAAAATAAACTGATGTTGGTTATCTGTTCAAGTGTAATTTATACAGATTAGTTTTATTATTATTCTTTTTGTAATATTATAAGTTTAGAGTAATAATGTATCAAAAGATAAGAAACATAAATTCTATTTTAAACATGTTTTGTCCATGTGAGCATGCAAACACGAGTCATATTATTATGTCGACCTCTAACACAATATTCATGTGTGTGTCGTGTTGATATTCGGTTTGACAAGTTTTAACTTTACCTCTAGAAATTTAAAAAGAACTAAGGAAATTAACATTTCACAATAAAAGTCACAATACATAATATATAATGATTTTACTACATAATATATGAGTAGATTGCTATTTATTTATGATTTTTTTGATGAAATCTAATATTTAAGGAAAATTTAGGATAGAATCCCTTATTAATCGGATCTTCTGTGAAACTAGTACTTTTGAAGATATCATCACAAAAAAGGTAGTTTCTTCTCGTTTTAATATAATTAATTAAGGTTCGTGATCCCGACTTTGTATTGCCATATTATCTAATCTAAGAGGGGTCAAGAGCGATATGATGGGTGGAGGCTGAAAAACACAATTGGGAATTCATACAACGTGGCAAAATCGCAGTTGTGAATGCCTGGCTCCTCCTTTACTAGCCTCTATAATATTCATATCACCACTTGCTCCCCTTCATATTTGGAGTTTCGAAGATACAAAATTCAAGTTTTGAACTCCATTTATACTTGAAATCCACATAGAAATAAAAAACTCATTTTTTAAAAATTTCTTCAAAAAGTACAAGTTTCCAAATGTAACGGGTTTGGTTATGCATACACCATAATAGGTTATCTAGACATTCAATCATGATATCCATACGACTTGTATTGACTAATACGAGACATATAGTGTAACATTTTTAAAGTTTTGGTGATTAACTCACTATTTATCATTTTAGGTGAATTCTTACTTGATACATGCTAAACATGGTTTTAGATGCAAACTAGAATATGATCCTTAGATAATTCAAGTATGTGCTAAGATCATTGCACCGTATGCTAATTTACATTATCCCATGTGAAACTCAAAAGCACTTAAATTCATCCCAAAGCAATAAGATACATCTTTTGTAGTCTTACAAACTTTAATTATTGACTTTATACACCAACACAATTTAAATTTCTGCATTAGCATACATAAAATATCATGATCATAAGCTTTCATTTAATAGAGAATCATTATAGCACCTAACTTTGCATGGAAATATTAACATATAATCCCATCATCTTTTCTCTTACCATCTTTTTCACTCCATTTCACCACGTGGTGATAACCGATAATCAAAGACAGATATACGTGAAACATACTATCCTATTATTTAAACAATTCATAAGAAAATAAGCATATCTTATAAAACCTAAAATCAACATTTATAAATTTAGATTATACTTATGTAAATTCATGATCTTACTAAGTAACCTAACCAAATCCCTCCCTTACCACCATTATCTATAATACCTAACAAGCCACCCTATCTTCTCTTTCTCACTGTCACTTTGGCTACCACCCCCATGCTCTCTCTCCATAGTTGAACTTTCTTTCTTATGGTACATATCACATCCTAATTCTTTGTAAATGTAAACTATAAAATCCTAATAAACATTTTTTTCTCCTAATTCTCCCCCCTTTCCTCTTTACGGCCAAAGGGCCTCACTTATTATTCCCTCTCCATCAACTTTTCACACTTTTTCATCCTTTTACACGCTCATAACCATTGACATAACAATTCATGATTCAAACTTAATTTTGGTTTGTATACTTGGTCATTTCTATTGATTATTTATCAAGTTTTAAAACTACGAGCTCGTTAACTTTATATTAACATAACAACGCATGTTTTAAGCTCGTATACTGTTACACGACTTTTATGCATTTTTCCCCATTTTAGGATATTTTCATAAATATCTTACATGACATAATATTTCCCGAACACATGCAAAGAATTTGACATGCCAAAATAGTACGTAAAAACTGCTACATAAACAAGCATATGTTTATTCATTTCATTGTCTTAGTATATAAGATGTTGTTTAGCGCAAAAATCCACAATCAAAGATGTTTTTCTACTAATGTTAACAATATTTTAGCAGTGATGCATTACCATAATTGGCAGAATACTTGAGTGTGTGGTCTTGAAATGTTGTACAGTTCGCTTACAATGGATATCTTCTTTGGTGTCAAACCATTTATACACGCTTACGGTGTGACCTATAATTTTGGTGTACCTTTCCAGTGTTACGAGGGAAATTGCTCGTTGGCCACTCGTAAGTTTTTAAAACATATGTATGTAGTTTGTGTACTTAAAATACTAATATTTAGTATATATTTACATCATGCTCGTACATGGACAACCAATCTTTTGTTTTGACGATTAGATGAAATACAAAGAACTAGGGAGTTGTGTTTGGCCATTTTACGTGTGTGTTTTATGAGGTCATATATGAGGGATCATATGAGGCCGATTAATATCATGATAGGATAAACCAACTATATCTCATTGTGGGAGGTAGATACGGTAATGTTTTGCTACTATTTAATATTTTGTAAAAAATAAAAAATAACTGGGTTTTTTTTGTTTTTGCAAATATACATTCCAATATCTGATTACATGAGAAACTGATATCTTTTTCAGATATGTATGAGGAGACTAGAAATTCATATATTCATTTTAAATGAATGTCGTCCTAATACCTGTAAAGATTCTTCATGCATTCATCGTGTCCTTCACCGTATCATTGTGGAATTTCAAACTTTTTACATGGTGTTGGCATTGTTTTCTAACATGTTTTTATATTATATATTGAATTTACATTATGTTGTTATCAGTTTCTTATCATGTTGTTATGTATCGTGAATTTACATCATGTTTTTTTATTCGTACAATGCTAAAAGTAATTTTGTTATTATGAATATATTGTTATGCTTCTTGGTCTAAAACAAGTATTGATATGAGGTGTCTAGAACCTAATCTATAAATGGATACAAATACCTCCTCCTAAAATACGTGCATGTACACATGTTACAACCATGTTTGGCTCTCCATCTCAGAAGTCCTTTTTAACTTTTGGAGGGGTGAAATGACAAAAATGCCCCTCCAAATAAGTCAATAAGTTAGAAATTGTAACTTATTAACTTATTTGGAGGGGTATTTTTGTCATTTCACCCCTCCAAAAGTTAAAAAGGACTTCTGAGATGGAGAGCCAAACATGGCCAATTGCTTCCTATACTTCTTAACATAAAAAATTTTGTATAGAAACCACACCCTACACACACACATACACACACATACACACACACATACACACACACATATATATACGTACATATATATATATATGTATATATATACGTTAAAGTTTAAATGTTAACACACTCTTTGTGACTTAATTTGCATTAACCTGTCAAGATTAATCAAGATTCTTATTTTTTTTATTTGAATATCATTATTATACAAATACAACGTTATGTTCTTTTATGGATATGTGTAAATTTACAAGTGTAAAAAAGTTAACAAAGGTGTAAGTTACACAAAATCAGTATAAATATTTGATTCCTTGACAAAGGTGTAAGTTACTTACACCAAGGTTAACTTTTATACAATTACGAATTTGCACATATATATAAAAGAACATAACGTTATATATGTGTAATAATGTTATTCAAACAAAAATAATTATGATTTTAATTTATCTTGAAGGGTTATGTTAAGAACTCTTATTTTTTGGAAGAACCCTATGAACTTTTCTTTTGCGCAAACGTAAACATGTGTTGTATAAAAAAGCTTCTCATAGGTATAAGGATTTAAAGTCAGACAACATTAAATGTGAGGACAATCACTAATGTTATTCTTATATACTATCTAATCTAAACTTGTAAGATATAAATTCACAGAACATTTGTGAGGACAATTACTAATGTTAGTATGTGATGCGTTCATGTTTTGTATGTGTTTTAAGTGTTTAAATGTATGCTTTTAACGTGATTTTTCTATCGAGCTTAATCACTTTGAAGGGTTTGAATTGTAGGTATGGGAAGCTTAAATGATGTATTCAAGGGTTGCACGAAGATTGGATGATATATGGAAGAAAAGAGATGAAGAAAATGAAGAAATTGATGCAAAATGAGCACACGACGTAACTTACGTCCTAAAGGAAGTAAGCTACGTACTTTCTAAAAATGACAATTTTTGGGACGTAAGACAGAGGCTAACCACGTATATCATGAGGGAGGACGTAATTTACGTCCTTAAGGACGTAACTTACGTCGTATGGCCGGGTTTGACCAAAATCTTTGGATTTTGACCATATTTAAGGAGGAGAATTAATTTTCAAAACCCTAATTCGCATTGGGAGCAAAAAGAGATGAACTTTGGTGATTCTTGAGGTTTCTTTGACTTCTCTAACTTATTCCAATCCACGCAATCATATTCCAATCCGATCTTGTTTGTGAATTCATGAAGATGCAAGGCTAAACTCCGCGTGATCTACCTCGGGTAATAGGTTTCGTGTTATAGGGTTTTTGTTCGTGTTCAATTTATGTTGGGATTAAACGTTAGAACCCGTTAAGTTCTTTATTCAGTTTAACTTGTGTTTTGATTGTTTAAACAATTGTTTTAGTGAATCTTGATTTGAAGGTCATATAATTGTGCGCAAGTTGTATGATTGCAAGGTTTTGTTTGTTAATCCAATTGGTATTGTGTACTAAGACCCGTTAAGTCTTGGTTATCATTATCACTTAATCATTACACGTATAGAATTTCCATTAAGGATTTTCCACTCAATTGAACTAAACAATGACCGAAAACCGAACCTGAATCTCGGGGTGGATTACCCTTTTTCATAATTGTCTTCTTAATCAGTTTAGTCATTTACAATTTGTTTTCTTAGTTAATTTATTCATCATTCCAAAATCCAATTTTCATAGCCAATAGGCAATAGTTCAAGTAATTTATTAATTTGGTTAATTGTTCTTATAAATCAATTTACAACACACCGACCACTAATTCCACGAGGTTCGACAACCCTGCTTACCCTAACTAGTTTAAGGTGAATAGGAACAGACATTTAATATCTTATTTGATTGTTACTACGACAACGATCAAATTTTGGCGCCGTTGCCGGGGAATCAGTGCGCTTGGTGTTTTGTTATTTGATTTGTTTTTAGCTTTGCTTACTTGTCTTGTGTTATTTCTTTTATTTTCTTATGATGCTAGGTGTGTTCTCAGTGTGCAGGTGACAAGATTGCATGCATACTCGATACTCGGGTAGGAAATCACCGCTTGTGTTTGATCCAGAGATAGAGAAATCAACAAGGTATAATCGTGTCTTACATCAATCAGGGTTACCAACTACATCAATTTTACAAGCTTTTGATCAAGCAGCAAATAGTTCGTCTGATTCAACCCAAATGGAAAACCCAAATAACCAACCATTTCAAAATCCAAACCCACCTCCAAATAACCAAAATCAAAACCCAATTCCACCCCCTCCACTAAATAACAACCGTCATAACAACCTGAATCAACCACCACCCAAGGATAACATGAATCGAAATAACCTCAATCAAGGAATTGACTTTGATCATGTGAACATGCATAGTGTTCACACGGGTGATGAAGACTATGAAGATGAATGGAAAAACAATGGAGAACCTGATAACGGTGCAAATTATGATGCATGGGATGGGAATTTCGATGGAGGTGAGGGTCATAACGGAAATAACAATTGGGGGAATGATCAGCATGGGTGGAATGCACCACCTGGAAATCAACAACAGGGTAGGGTTAACAATAATGGTAATCCAAGAAGGCTTTACAGAGCTTAAGTACAAGGTGTCGATAGCCATTTCAGACTGGCTATATCTGAGAATCCAAATCCTATCGCACCTCCAAATCATAGAGGAAGAGCTTTTAATGTACGCCCTCATTATCTCACCATTCTTCCTGTATTTAGAGGCACTGCAATAGAAGAACCATATGTGCATCTTGCTGAATTTGATGCCATATGTAGCACTATTGGTGGAATCACTTCACACAAAATGGAGTGTGGCTGCGACTGTTTTAATTTACTTTGAAAGATAGAGCTAAGCAATGGTTCCTCACTTTGCCTGACAACAGTATTCATACTTGGCAAGAGATGCTAAGGGTTTACCATGAAGAATATTACTCTATGGGAAAGATAAGTGATGCAAGAGATGCCATTCGATCTTTTCAACAACAAGTGGGTGAGCAATTTCATGAGGCATTTACTAGATTCAAGGAGTTGATCCGCATGTGTCCTCATCATGGTATTGAAAGGTGGGAATTGATTAAGGCATTTTCAGATGGACTAACATCGGAGGAAAGGAAATACTTGTATTCTACAAGTAATGGAACATTCTTATCTAATCATGAAGATATGGATTGGGAATTCCTAGAACGAATGTGCAAGAACTCCAAAGCTCAAGCTTCGACTAGTAGATGGTCAAAGCTCGCTCCGGCAAGGTCAACCACCATTGATTATGAGACTAAAGAAAGAATTGCATCTTTGGAAAGACAATTAGCCAAGTTAGGACATGCGCAGACTAAAGATGTAGCTTTGGTTGGATTTAATGTATGTAATGAATGTGATGAATTGGGGCATGCAAGTGCAAAGTGTCCATTGGTTTTAGGTCAACATGAAGAGGTGAATCAAGTATATGAAGAGAGAAAACAGTTTGATATGAACTCCAATAACTTATCACTCCGGTGTGAGAAATCATCAAAATTTCAAGTATGGAAATGCCTCAAACAAGCCTAATTTTCAAGGTAGTAATCAAGGTGGTCAAGCATATCAGAACCGACCACAAAGGTAATTACAATCAAAATGGTTATCAAAGAACCTTGTATTCTCAAGGAAACAATCAAGTGAGCTACAACCATACGGGTCAACAAGAGTCTACAAATGCAAAGTTGGATGCTTTGAAGAACATTATGAAGGAGAATATGCAAGAGAATAAGTGGAAAAATGAAATCAGAGACAAAGCTTATGAAGCTTTGAATAAACAAGTGGGTCAACTTGCTGAGGATGTGGCCCAGATTAAGAGGAACCTTGGGAAACTACCGAGTGATACCACGATCAATCCTCAACATCAAGGAACCAACACGGAAAACATGAGAACTGCTCACATCAATTCAGTTAGTATCCTTCCTGACTCTAAAATTATTAATAATGACTTTACAACTTTTCCACAACAAGTTGCAGGCAAGGAATAGAAAGCTGATTTAGTGGAAGATAGTGACCAAGGAGCACCCATAATTCCAATCAAAGTGGGAAAACTAAAGATAAAACGAGCACTCTTGGACTATGGTGCGGGTGTTAGTATTTTATCAGGTACGTTTTATGATCAGAATGAGTTTAGTCATCTAGTGGAAGTTGACACCACTATGGTGTTAGCTGACTTGACCCAAAAACGTCCTCGGGGGATGGTGAAGAATGTGATAATCAAGTTGGAAGAATTTTACTACCCCGTGGACTTTATGGTGCTTGATTATGCACCAATGAGTACAAATGAGCAACCGAAGGTCATATTGGGTCGACCATTTTTAGCAATTGCCAATGCTCAAATCAATTGTCGGGATGGAACAATTGAAATGACTTACGAAACTCGTAAGTTATGTTTTGATGTATTTTCCAAGTCGGTTAATTATTTTGTTAATGATATAGTTTTTGTGCCAGATATAACTAACGTGTGTGTTCCTACTTATACATCATATGTAAGCATGAACACCAATTTTGAGAATGGTTTTGAGTATGATAGGGTTAAGCATGTCGACTTGAAAGAATTCATGAATTTAAAAGAAGAGAAAGAGCCAATTATGATGATGGAAACAAAAGATGAGAAGCCTAAAATGAAGAAAAAAGTTGACGATCCACTTGATCCTATAAAAGACAAAGTGGAGGCATTAATGTTTGGGCCACAATATGATCTATTTGAAGACCCACAAGATCATTTGAAGGATACCGGAGTCAAGCATCCTACTCGACCACCATGAGCGGTCACAGGTACGGTCTGGTTGATGTCACATCCCGGCGGAAGCGTGAAGCGATATTTGGATGTGACTTTGCTTGATCAGAACGCAATTGATTACAGCAAATAAATCACAGCAACTATAAAACATAAAGTACATATTTCATTCATATATATATTACAGATTACATCTTTACATATAATTATATAAAAATTTGACGTAATCTTTATTACAACATATCAACTAGCTAACACCTTCAAGTACGATGAAAGTATGCATCCACTACCACACTTCCATCATAGATTTTAACCGTTAAGCTAACACAAACTCGCCCGACTACTTCTCCCCATCCGTTGTAAACGTCAAAGGAAAAATCAATATTGTTAGTCATTTTTACCTGAAAAAGCATACTTAAACAGTCAACATAAAGTTGGTGAGATCATAGGTTTATTTCCAGATAAAACATTTTATTGATGCACCAATTACAATCAAACCTGCTCACACATATAATCATACTGTCATGAAATAATTCACAAAATCAGATAATATTACATCTCAACCCTCATTCGGTTAGGTGCAGGAAAATAGCATCACAACACTCATCCTATTGGTGCAAATATTCTCCTAAGTAGCGCTACTAATATTATCAGACGGTTCCTCATTCGAACTAATGGTTGTATCACAAATGACAGTAAGTCTCAAAATATTTTTAAAAATAATGCATCAACATAAGCAGTATGATTTTTTCCCCCAAAAACTTTACAAATACCCAAAAGGTCAAAATGGAGATATGAGTCTCACCGTGTCTCCAAATTGTAACCTATAAAATAATTCATAAAATTAAACATAAATCTCATAATTTTTTGGATGTCCAAGTCCCAACAAATTTCTTTCTATAAATCTCACAATATTCCTAAAATTCACTAAAAATACTTATATATCCAAAATTATGAAAGTTATACAATCTGTTTATTTTGATTTATCATGGCTTCAGTGAATTTTTGACGATTTATGGTATTGGATAAGTATTTATTTAGATTTTTCTACTACTGATCACTTAAAATTACATTTTTCAAGCATAATAATAAAATAAAATACCAAATAATTTCTGGAGCTTTTATACTCCAAAAGAGTCATTCTGTGATTTTTCTAGAATTTTCCCGAATTTTTTTGTATTTTTGAGTATTTTCTTCATTTTTAAATAATCTATATATAAATTATTTTGCTTAGTATATTTTTACTAAAATTTACAGAAGGATAAGTAAATATTTTCTAAAAATTTTTCAATGTTTATTCCCACAATCACATTTATTTAGTATTTTTACTAAATTTTCTTAATATTTTAAGATTAATTCTCATAAATTCCAAATTATCCTTTTTGTCATAATTTTTCTGTTTTTATCACTGTATTTTGATGAAAATTAAAGTTTTCCAAAACCTTTTTAAGATTAGTTTTGGTGTTTTTGCACCAAAGCTAATTATATATGTGTTTATATCACATATATAACTCAAATTTTCAAAGTATATTTAAGAACTTTAGGAAACTAAACCTTGTCAATGATGTTTGTTGCCTTGAGAACTGTGAGAAAGGTTTGTGAAGGTGAGAGTGATCGTGGTTAGTGATGGTGGTGTGCTTAAGGTGATGGCTACGGGTTATGGTGGTGTTGATGATGGTTGTGCTATGGTGGTTTGGTGTGGTGTTCCAAAGAAAACCCGATGACTTGATGATAAGGGTGATGGTTGCCGTGGTGTGGTAGAAACCGAAAGTATTTAGAACAAGGGTGGTGATGATGGTGTGGTATGGTTGTTGGTTGTTTGTGTGAGAGCTGAGAGAGAGAAAGGAGATGAAGATGGTTGTGCTTCGGTTAGGGTGGTTGTGTTGGTTGTAGTGTGTGGCCGAGGGGTTCAAATAGAAGATGTGGTAATAATGAGCTCTAAGCATTAGGTTAGTGAGGTGTTGTGGCTTAGACTTGCTTAGTCAACTTGTAGACCTAGGTGGCAAATTGAGGAGTTATCTTGGTGTGGTACAAGGTGGCGGCTAGGGATGGATGCTTAGTGTTCTAGTAGGCTTATGGTACATGCATGTTAGCCGAGAGTCTCAAAGAGTTTGCCACATCCATTTTGTAATGATGATAGCTTGATGACTAAGGAAACCTAGATGAAAGGTGGCGGTTTGGAAGGATTTGTTTGGTAACCGAGGGGTTTGGGAGGGTGGGTGTTTTGGTTTTGTTTTATATATTGATTGTTTAAAAAGTGGTTTGTTTTTGTTATCTCAATGATGTTCGATCCGACTTAATTTGTATATATATATATATGTGTGTGTGTGTGTGCATTTATAGATAATCATAAGTCCTAATCATGCGTATATATATATATATATATATACATACATACATGCAACATATATTTATATATGCACAATAGTATATGCAGAAGCATGCCTTCTTAATTGCTATACATGCATGTAAACATGCATACTAAACTCTCATATATATACACATGCATGCACACGTAAATAGTTCTTAATATATATGCATACATGCAATATACATAAATATATATATTCTTGACATAATAATATTTATTCAGTCGTGATATAAAATTTTCAAATAGGAAATCGTTCGTTTGTTTTTAGGGTTGTCACAGTTGAAGACCTAAAACTTAGCGCTAATTAGGAGGCAACCCGAAATTAAGTTGTTTCTTTTAGTTTTTTTTGTTTTGTTTATTTTGTTTTTCAGTTTTAAGCACCGGATACAAATATTCAAGTGAGGGGAAGCTCATGTATCTTTAGGAGCATAAAGGAATGTGTGTATGGGCGGCTTTACTAATCTGAATTGACCCATAACCACCATATATTGCTTAGGTCTATGTACTTTTACCATATCTTAAAGCTTTGCTAGTTTGGTGTCATTTGGTACAATCATGGTAGGCATAATGCGTTTTAAAAAGCTAGCTTTGTAACTTCACTTGGGTAAAGGTTAGAATATTTGAAAATACCCTTGTTCACAAAACAATTTTAAAATTTGTATTGAGGACAATGTAAGGTTTAAATGTGGGGATGAGGGGAAGGTTGAAAATTGAAAAAAAAAATGATTGAACAAAAGCTTTCAAAATGCCCCTAAAGCGACTTATTTATGCATAAAAGCATAATTTTATTCAATGTAAATCGTGAAAGTATGTTTAACCTGTGCACAAGCAAAGGT